>JACXIL010000025.1:2623326-2905896 GCA_014737365.1 Bombus soroeensis | reverse complement strand
TTTTTTTTTTTTATTTAATTTGTACTTTACAATTTGTCCATTTGGTAAATTTTTTTAAATTAATTGCTAAATAACATGTGGATGGCTAACCCCAGCGGGAAACCATCTTCGAGTTTGACCATTTTATTTCTTCAGTGAGGTCAGTGGGGTGTTTTCTGTGATGTAAATGGAATAATATAATGAAATTTATTTATTCTTTTGTATTTATTCAAAATCAAAGTAATTTTGTATCGTGGCTACTTATATCAATGCCAGTCAAAACGAATGGTACTCGTCAAAGTGTAAAAGGCTGCTAAAATCTGTTTACCGAACCCGAATTAACCGATTTCCTCGTTTTTTACAACTTCCCACGCGTTTTTAGAATTTTCATACACGCGTGTTATTCAATACGATGGTGTCAGTTATCAGGTAAATTCCGGATCGATCCTGATGCTAATTGTAGAACTACCATACCAATTAAAATGACTAGTTGTACAATTTTATAAATGTACAAATGTCAGATGGGCTAATAATATCAAAAAGTGTACTACGTAACATGGAATTCCTTTTGTAAGTAATAAATCGATAAATATAAAGATATTCTATTATTACGTATTTTTAAAGACCAATCATTTTGACTGGTTTTGGTAGAAATAGTTTTGTCTTAAGTAGCGGTTTCAATGTTAATTAAAAATAAGTTTGTTACACGTATACGCGGGAAATTTTCAAACACCTACCTATGTATGTATTGTATTCTCGCTAGGAAATCTTTGGAAAATTATTATATTTGCCGGAAAGTCAGAAAAAGTTATAAATAAATTATGTGACAATAATTTATTTTTATTTATATTTCGTACGATAAAGAAAGATGTTTATTGTAATATATTAAGAATTATTATATAAAATATGTACGCGATTTAAGTCATAACCTACGTTAAATATTAGAGTTTTATTAAAAGTGACAGATAATCTCATCGCGTATGTATAGTCGTGTCTCGTTGTCACATGTTTGCGCGTGTCTTTATTTGAAGCGAAGTCCAATGGGAGAAACAAGGATGGTAATCGTAAAAGAATTATTAACGAGAGTTTTATGCGGACATATTTCTGTCTCGTTCTTGTACGACAGTGAACACTACTCTTTTGTTCGAAGTAAACTCTAATAAAGGAACAAGTGCGATGGCTGCAAAAGAACCATTGTACGATTGTTTTAGAGTATGGTAGTTTAGGAAGAAAGTTGTACTCTGATAATAGAAATTGATAGGCAAAACTAAGGGCTGGAGTAACAACTTTTATCAGCTATACCACAGACGTCTATAAAAGTATCTGTATAATATCAGATCGTAAGCTCCGCGTTTGCAAATAATTGCGTGGCAGAGCTTTCTGCGGCAATTTTCATATTTCGTATTACCACCTCGCAAACTCCAACAAATAGTACCAAGTTTTTCAAACCTTGTTTTGATAATTCTACAGAACCATCGGCTCACGTTCCGCCATTAAAAACTGCGGAAAAAGCGAAACGTAAAGAAAACAAAAGAACCGTTCAGTCGAGTCTTTCCCCGAATAAAACAGTTCCGGAAATTCCGATACACGCCATCGGATTTCTAAAAATTTTGCTGCGATAATCCTCAAAAAACATCGTTGCAGGCTCGGCCATTAAAAAGCAGAAAAAGCGAAACGTAATGAAAACAGAGCAACCCACGTTATTCATACAGCGAAGCTACCCCCGCGGAGAGACCTTAACAGCCAGTCGTCTTTCCATTCGATTATTATTCATCCTGTAGCGGGTAATTTGCATTTTCGCGGTCCGAAAGCTTCTTCGTCTACAACCCTCGGGGCGGAAACGAGCACGACCCCTTGACGTGGGAAGAAGGGCGGGTCATTAGGGAAGATGATTGCGCGGGGGTACGTCCAGACGATTACACGTCGCGTCAGCGTCGCGAACGAGCCGGTAATTGGAAACCGCGTTATCCAGTCAATCGTGAACGTCGATGCATTTTTCGCGTAATTCGCGAACCAGTCGCGACCACGTTTGAAACCGGCGCCACGCTTCCAACCGCTTTTGCACGTGGCATGGCATTTGACGTTTGCACCGGCGATGCGCACACGGCCTATTGGTTATTGCTTAACGTTGTTTCACGGGACGGCAGATTCGATGGCCGAGCCCCCTCTGTCCCCTTTCATCGCGTTTTTCACGAGGCACAGCGCACTCCCCTAGACGTCCACGTCCGAACGTACCGCTTCTTTCCTCGCGATTTGATATATCGTCTGTTATAGCGCATTTGCGTTTAGCTGGAGCGACCGAGTGCTCGCTCCTCCCATATTTTAGTAAAATTTAGAAACGAGAGCGTGCACGAGCTCTCGTTCTCCAAATCGATGGATTCCAAGACTTTTTAGAGTTTTCGTCTTTCTCGAGGAGTCTCTTTGGTTTTCTTCCTTGAAATTTTGTGAATCGAAGAGATTTGCTTGATAATAGTCGTGTCAATTATAGTTTAATATTATATATAATATAATATTATTGTTAAATATATGGTACATTTATACTGTACGTGTGAAAGTGTATGTGAGCGTTGAAGGACGTCCAGGTCTCAGTTGAGAAAAAAGCGATTAAAAGCGGTTAGAAGTTATTAAAAGCCGTTAGAAGTGGTTAGAAATCAATCAGAAGAAACGAAACAAGCAAGCGAGTAGATTGTCGAGTCCTTCAGAGAGTAACGTACATGTAGAGCTGAATAATTTGCAAATAAATTTTAAACTATTTGTTTTTCCAAATCCTCTCTATACCTTAACAATTTTATATACATATATATAATTATAGTTATTATTCTTGTTGAGGATTGTGGATCGTAATCGCCGCAATAAATAGGAGCACTTTTATTGAATGTACAGATGATAATAGAATAGTTTTGTATTTATTTAATATGTGATTTACAAGATATTCATAGATACCCATTACGCGTGTTTCAGCACGCACATACTCACATATATATTCATACATATATATGTGTATCACTACTACGTGGCTAATCCGGAGTAGCGCACTAAATTCAATAATTCACTAGATTTTAATAATTCTTAAAGAAAATAAAGATCCTCGTAGGGATTTACTTCACTTCGTCGTAACAATTTCTTCGATTTCTTCACTGTTGCGAAATGAAACATCTCATAGAAAGACTTTCTTAATTCTCGTGTTTAGAGATTGATACAATTTTTTAATGTAAATTTTATTTCCCTTTTTTTATTCTCAATTTCGATTCTTCAGAATCGAACATTAATGGAAAATTAACAAACACACAACAAGTGGAATTGATCAGACACTCGCATGATTTTATGCACACAATGACACTTGATAAAATGCTGCTAACACTTCCATCGATTAATTCCCCCTCGTTAATCTGTTACAACCCTCGTTCGTATCCTTTTCAAACACCGAAAGACCAAGAACGTCATCAACATAATTCTACCTCCGACAAATCCCCATCAAGCTTTTCCACCTATTCGTTAGCGGAAAGTAGCCACGAAGCCTCAGAGCGAAGCGATTATCCGTTTAATTCTCAGGATCTTTGCTACTCGCACTTGTAGTGGCGTTTACATGCGCTCGAACCTTGTGCTCAAAGACCAGGAACACTCTTACGCCAACGTGGCGGTAGTTAAGTTTCGAGTTGGCCAAGGTTTATGGACGCGGTTCAAACCTGATCACGATTCTAGTACGCCATTGTTATGCTAAAGCGGTGCTGGAAGTAAGAGAAGAAAGACAGAAGGACGAGGCAAACGGTGAAAAGGTGTGGGTGGGACAAAAAGGTTACGCGTTGCAAAGCGTAGGAAAGCAGGATGTAAAGCGACGGTAAAGAGCTACACGCTTCTGTGGTCACGATATACAAACGTCTCTGGCCGGCTGGCTTTGTTGCCGGTACTATAACCCCGCTGACACTAAAATTCACGCGCATCTGCCTGTCTGCACCGTCCTACCCAAGAAAATACGCGCAAGAGTTCTACTGTGTACCGCGGATCATTTTCGCTCTGCGTTTTCAATGAAATTTTGGCAGAGTCGGTTGGCTCTTTGGGCGAAGGAGGGTTTGTCTGATACGGTTATGAGTGTATTAGACGTTATTAATATAGATATTTTTATCGAGATATGTATAATTTTCTGTGCTGGACAGATTTTTGGAAATCTTGAAACTCAAGAATCGATTTTCTAAGTCTTCTTCCGTATCTCCTAAAAAATCTCTGCTTCTAATCTCTCTTCTCCTTTTCCTTCTATCTCCTAACTTGCTTTCCTTCTTCTTTGTTCAATCTTCGCTTCTTGAAATCCTGTTTTATTCTCTCTCTTAAGTCGCAGTCCTTCTCTATTTATATTGTTCGATCGACTCCCAGTAAACACAGGGAAAGTCAAACGGTCGGTTGTTGTTCTAAATTCTATAGAATTTACATCTATATCGTGCGTATTATTAGTTTATAAGTATTCCAACTTGTCCACGACTTGTCCATGATACAACATATATACCAGAGTTGAATCATGAGTGGCCATAAATTCTTGGACTTCACTCGAGCAAGATTACGATTGAGTTTCAAATCGATGTTCGATTTTTCTTTATACGTATCTCAGCTTTAACGTATAAGGTAGGGAATACTAATTAGAGGAAAGTAGTGGGAAATTAAATAATTTAATACCAATTGAAATAAAGGTCAAGTTAAAATCTAAATCCAATTCAATTATGCGATCCATTGATAAATCGATTCAAATAATTCCATTTCTGACGAGACATGCGGTGGCTCACAAACATGTTTAATCAATTATCATTGAAAATACATTATGTTATATATATATATAGTGTTATCACCGCGATACGCGATTGATTACGTTGATATAATTTGGAAGCAATATAAAAGCTATCTACTGGAAAGGTATATATTTAATAAAAGATGATTATACGAATTATCGCACGAATAGTGTCCACTGTAGCACCTTCCCACGCAAGAATTATAAAAAACTAGATTGTACAAAAACTATAAAAAACTTTTTTATGGGCTCGCCTCGCAGCGTAAGGTTTCGCGTTATCAGATGGTCCCGGTAACGAGACGAAGCAATTCGTCGTTGCGTGAAACAGCGTTAAACAATAACCAATGAGCCGTGCGACGGCATCGTGTGGATGTAAAATATCACGCCCCCAGCCAATCTCGTAGGAATGTGCACGCATTAACGTCGAACCAGCCACGAACCAGCTGCAAATTACGCGAAAAATTTGCCCCGATATCGACCATAAAAGCGTTCAATTGCCATTCGACGGCTGTTCCTCCCGGATCCTTTGTTCTTCCATTCTACAGGGTAATCATCGAATCGTCGAGATACATGATTTTTCATTATGGAAATAATTGGATCAAAGGCTTTATCGTGTTATGAGCTTCGCCGAAAAATATCTTGAAAATGGTAATAAGAATTTTAACAAATGTTTGAAAATTGAATAATTCATTATCTTTATGTTTTAGCTACATCTCCATTTTTTTTAACTATAATATGATGTCGAAAGATCATAACGTGGCAATATGATTTCCTTTTCTGGTTCGTTATATTTATCGAAGGGATTAAATAAAGTAATTCAAAAATTCAACGGAAACTCTCTTACGCGGTTGAGTATACGTACGGTTCTGGGTCAAGAGAGTCTCATTACTCGACTGTCGTTATCTTTAAGAGACCCCTACCTTCGACCTTTGCACTCTTTTTAACGTCCCTCGCTTTAAATCTTCCGAACTTAATACCGCAACCAAGATCCTCGGCCAGTTGCTCTCGTTCGCGTACTTATAACGTCAAAGTCAATTACTCACTCGGTAGACTTCTCCTTGTAAAAATTACTCTTAAATTCCAGCTTTGCGAATTTCTGAAATCTATCGTACGATAGGAGCACATTATTCTCTGTAAAATTCCTGAAAATACTCTAAAATAGAAATATTCTAAATATCGTCTGACGTAGGAAAGGAAAGCAGGAAACGATACATTTTCCCTTGAATTTTGGGCAAAATCGACAGAATCCGAGACGAAAGGTATCGGTGGCGGGATAGAAATTTCAAGGGATTAGGTAAAAATCGAAGAAATTGAAGGACAAAGCCGGTGTGGCCAACAAAGGGACGAGTTGCATCGGTAAATCGAGGGGAGGGGGATGAACGAAACCGGGAGGAGATAGGACGGATCGAAGGGCAAAGAAGACAAGTTTCGGGTTAAAAGTAATCAGGATAAGCTATTGCCTCCATTACGCGCACCGTCTGCTCTCGGTTTTACTCCTCTTTTCCGTGTTACCCCAGCCATCGGATCACCGTTTTCGTCCGACCAGCGGGATCAATCACTAGATTCTTTGATTAAACCTCTGGCAGAGACACGCCCTTCCGGCATAATATCCCTAAACACGAAGGTTGAAATGAAATTGGAAGAAAACAAGCGTGTCATCTATTTATCTGTTCAAATAAATCGAAATCTTCAGATTTAGCGAAATTGTTTCATTTTTGTTATAGCGTTAGTTTGCCGTTTGTTTGGAATACGTCGGCACCGATCGAAGATGGATTTTTCTAGTAGCTCGATTCTTCTTTATGGATTTGTTTATTTTCTGGAGAATAAAAGAGACATGTATTTGTTTTGAAATTGCAAGCGGAATATTTTTCTAATTGAACTTTAGCGTTTTTCTTCTGCCTTAGTCGTACATTTTTTACGCGTATTTGCCGGAATTAACGTAGAACTTTTGTTGACAGGCATTTTAGCAATTCGTCGAGTACCTTCGCCTTTTTCACGTGGACTTCTTCAACGTTTTTCCAACGTTTAGAAGAATCCATTGTTAAATTTACATTCAAAATGTTTTCAGGAACACTTTCAGTCCAGGTGAAACAACTTATAGATATTCGTACGAAAGAGATCCCGCTATTAACGAAACATTCTTGGAGTTTTGCGCAAGCATTTGCCATTCTTGCTTCTCACGGAGTGAAACCAAATTTTTTCCTACGACGCTTGCGAAATTTTCAATACGAGGCATCTTCGAAATTTCAAAGGAAATATCGAACGAGACACGAAATCATTTATATTATGGCAATATATTTAATATCTCGTCGTTCTTTTCTTCTGCACTTATTTAACGCGATAACTAGACAGAAAATACGTATGCATTAATGACAAGTGCGAATATGCAAAAATACACGAACATGTTCACAAATGCAAATATATATGTTGGGTTCACGTTATGATCAGGAGTAGGGGCGTGTAACGAGTCTTCGCTTGAGTTAACCGTCGATGTTGCGATAGTGATAATGCCCATTGATACAAGTATGGATATTTGATAATAAATTGATAAGTAATCACGGTGATTAGACACTAACGACAATGGTCTTAGGTTCGATAACGAATCCGCGGTCAACGGGATGGCAAATGTACTTTCCTCCAAAGTCTAAGTCGGACTCTTCGTGGAGTATTCACTCGATTGCAAAGATTTTGTGTAACTCGTTGATAAGATCGTACGAGAATGATTCTTTTCGTGGCAATGATGCTGCAGAGGAAAACTATGACGGGGTGTGTCTAAGGACACGAGATCATCGGATTCGTCGAGAAAAGCTTTCGTTCGGAAAGTGAGGGAAATGGACGTTGCCGTTAATTGGATAATTTCTAAGTTGGTGGTTAGAAAAGAATGCTAGCCGCCCTCGAGAAAAAGTTGCTAGCGGGAAACGTCGTTCCTGAGAAAAGCAGATTTCCTGTATTTCCCGTACTTAGGACAAAGGCTGTTTGTCCGTTTGAAGGACCTTAGTTAACTAAATTCCAAGATTTATAGCCGGTCCTCCGGTGTCCTTTCATCTCCGACATGTATAAAACATCAAAAGTAAAGTAGGTATTTTTATATTCAGAAAATAAAACATTCCTTTGCATACGAGTCGCAATTCTTTAGCTACACAACAAAAGAACATGACTGTGCATAAAAATCCGTCTAATACGACGACGATCGAATTTTCTACTTGACGCGCCAAGGAAGCGAAGATGGACAGCGTTGATCAGACGAGCTGGCAAGTTATTTCGTTTCGATATCTGGCGATAAATCGCCTCGATTCCTCGCCGATTATGATTCGTCTGTAAATCACCGGTTACCCACTGTTCGATGTTCTCCGCTTGCGGTGCCATAAATCGCGAAATGAAATGAAAAGAGCGTCGAGGGGCACGTCGGCCAGGCCGCGAATTAAAAATAAAAAAAGAAAATACCTGAAACGCCATTCCCGGTTCTCCGCATATTCCGCGCGAATTGTGACTGCGGTCGCGTGTACACGAACACACACACACATATGCACACCGATTTCATATCGTGAGTATTCACGTGTGCAAAAAGCACACACTAATCTCGACGAGGATTTTCGACGCAACCAACAGAGTATTGGAGCGTGGCGGTGTAGACGCCGCTTAAGCACCGTACACTCCGAGTAAAACGAATCGTTTGTCGCGTGAAACATTTATGCTCTCTTTCTCCCATTTTGAAAATGGCCAGCCGCCGAAATTCGCGCGTTTAAAGCTTCCAGCGCGCACTATGCACAGATACCAATCGGCATCGCGCTGATGATTTGATGTTTGGAATTTGAACAACAGTTTTTCGCGAGTAGACTGCGAATGTTTATACGAATTTTAATCTTTACAAATGCAACTAGAGAAACAAAATCTGCCTAGAGATTTGTTTTATCCATTAAATATCATGATAAGTACTACGCTTTGAATATTTTATCCATTTTTACGTGTTGTGCATTTCCTCGCATTTATAAACAATTTAAATATGGAAGAATTTGCGGAATGCACAAAAATATGTAAAATATCAAGATCAAAGCACACACCGCGATACGTAATCGATGAAACAAATTCCTATTTCGCTTTCGTTTTGCATAAACATTCGCCGAATCTACCGAGGAAACAGCAATATAATAATTGGTATTTTACCATGAAGCTTGAAATTGTTTTAATGATAGTAACATAGTAAAATTGGCTAAGTTTCGTTCTCTTCGTCAGCTTTTTCCTAGTTACCGTGCTGATAGATAGCAGTTATTTCATTAGAGACCGCAGCTTGTAAGTCGGTGATTAGCGAAGCGTAGCGCAACTGATTAACGTTCAATAGGGCTTCGAGATTAGCCTGGTAAATCCCATTGCTAGAGGCGACCCTATGCATCGACCTGTCGATAGCTTATGACGTAGCTACGTAAATATTGTGAAATTATTAACACATTAGCCCGCCGGACAAATTTACATTGCGAGGTCGCGCTTGTATCGTTACGACATCTGCTTGGACAAACACATTGTTCACAGCTTTTGCTCCAACCTACGATCCACGTTTTCATCACAATGTTGTTATCGGTCGTTTGTGAAATTCTCGTCGCGCGGATGGTAGTTTTGAAATATTTTTACAGCGACATGCAGTTGATCGACAACTCATCGCAACACACTGAATTTTAATAAAAAGGTCCCGTAAATCATAAAAAACACGACTTGTCATTAAACCGACAATATTTACGCTTTTACGTGAGATTCGCGTAATACAAAAGAACAAAGATGCAAAAATAAAGAAGATACTCCTAACACTTTGACTGCCACGCCGAAATCACGTGTTTCGCTCAGGACGCCACAGTGTTTTAAACACACTGCATCGTTAGACGCAAGATTTGTTCTCACTTTCTTTTTTGTTGATGTTCTAATAAAAATGTTTACTTGTTCAATGGGGCACTTTTTATTTCAAAGTATCTTCTATTTATCGGTTATATTCAAAATGCCCTAACTGACAATTTTTATTCAATTTCTACAATTGACGTCACAGCAAAAATATACAAAACATCGAAAATATAGTACTTGTTATAACATATATTAAGAAAATTTGCTACCTAAATTTAATCTTCTTATTTGTCCCCGTAAAAATATGAATTTCCATAAATATCAGCAGTCTACTTCTATCACCTTCATCCCCCGTAATCTCCAATTTAATTCTCGCGTGTATTTTAACATATCTTGCAAAATTTCGAATCGTTAGCTTACGTAAATACAAAATTTACCTTTAATTCAGTTTTATCACAACTTTCTTCCATAGTCCGCTAAAAATGACCAAAGAGAGAAACATCTGAAACACGAAATTAATATGCTAACTTGAGCAATCGTCGCACATCGGTCGTCAGCTTCAACCAGACCACCGATCTATTAACCGAAAGTCACACACAACAACGGACTGTAAACTGCACTAGGTACGAGTAACTATCCTAACAGTGTTGGCGAACAAGCTTAGTATAACTGTGATGGATTAAGTGTTGCAAATAGCCCTGTTCGCTTTAATGTCTGGAACTTGTACGAGTACACGCGCCGCACGCGTTTGTCCGCATGTTCTTCCAGCAGTGATTATGTTGCACGCGAACTTAATCCATGGCGATGCACACGGAAACGATGGAGAGGACGATTGTAGAAGGGTGCGGTAATTGCAGATCCTGTGTCCAGTAATATGAACCAGAACACTCGACCAACTTGTTCGGCCAGATATCAGACCTGAGGCGAAGATCGATAATCTTGAGTCGTTGCATGGAATTATCATCTATGTTATTGCTTTTCGAAATATACTCGATACAATCTTATTGGCAATTTCCGTACAAATTATTCAATCGAGATTTAATGAAAAAATCTTGAAATGGAGGATGTAAGGAGAATTTTATAACATTTTGTTAACTATATTATATAATAAGTATATATAATAAGTTTATTGATCGATAGATCTATTTACAATGAATTAGACAGGAAACGATGGTTACTTAACGTGAATTAAATACAGTAATGTGCTATAACTAAATAGTTAATTCACAACTCACAACTAATAGTTCACAGCTCGTAACAACTCGGCAACTCAACTCTCGACTCCTCACCACTCGACTGTCAACTCACAACTACTCAACTCGACTCCTCCCCACTCGACTCCCAACTCACGACTACTCAACTCGACTCCTCCCCACTCGACTCCCAACTCACAACTACTCGACTCTTCACACCTCGACTCTCAATTCACGACAACTCGACTCCACTCTCAACTCACGACTACTCAACTCGACTCCTTCCCACTCAACTCCCCGGTAAAACTGCCAGGCCCTTTTTGACCTAACAGCGCTTAGGCCTTCGTGCAATATTGTTTATGATTCGCCAGATATTTCTTGGGCCATTTGTCCACGATACTGCAATATAGTGGCTTCGAGGTTTTGCAATTAACCACTGGTAATGTACACGTTTCAAAGTACGAAGTTTTGAACGTGAAAATTGTAAATCAGTTTTAATAAAAATTTCATTTTATTCATAATTGGCAAAATTTCAAGTTCAAAATTCCGAATGAAGTGAGAATCGCTGAACATTTTGTTAATTTCCTGCAGTTTTCTTCCGTTAATTTTGACTTCGAATTTATCTCCTTTTCTGCAAATATCTTGACACGTACATATGACACGTATCGCATGAGACATTAAGAATTAAAGATTAAAGTTTGAATAAAAATTGGGGCTAATGTAAAGTGTATCTTAATACTAAAACTCTATGCTTTGTGCTATGAATTTCTCTGGAACACGAATGTCTTTGTTTAAACTACACTTTGCTGGGAAAAATAAAAACTACAATTGTTTGTGAAAGAACTATTATCGAATGAAAATATCGTACGCAGATACGTCAACGGTGAATATTATCGGAAAGTTGTAATATCTTGTTGAAAATTGCTCGTTATTTTTAGTAACGAGTAATTGTTTATCCCTGATTTGCAACGTTCCGAGCATTCCGAGCATTTTTTTACGGCAGGTGATTTGTAAAATCCGAGGAATTGGAAGCACCTTCGAAGAATTTATCGCCTCTGATAAAGAAGCTGACGATCAACGTCGAATGGCTGAGCAAATTAATTCATTGAACCTTTAAGAAATTCCATCGCAAATGAAATTGCATCGAAATGAAATTCTATCAGCGTGCTTTTACAAAGTATTCGTATTCCGAATGTGGGCTTTTAATTAAATTTCCAAATGTAATATCTGTTGAAAACGACAAAATACAAAATGAAAAATACCCCATACGATTCCTACCAACGATTGCCTATAATGTATTTTTACATATATTTTAATTCTTCCACAACACTTTGCGTTTAACGAATACTTGATGGACGATCCAACACTTCGAAGCATCTCGAGTGGTTATCGAACAAATTATTTAAAGATTACTCCAGAAATATTGGATTGGCAACTAAGTGATTGCGGATTTTGTCAATACTACCTAATGATAAAATCCGCAATCACTTAGTTGCCAACCCAATGGTAATAATCAGACTACATGTGTTTGAACTACAAAACATTAAGTCATAAATACACGATAATTTGGAACAAGATTAATTGCAATTACTTTATTTCCTTTTCGATTGTATATTTTATACTTCTCTATACATTTCACTTCATGAAATTCAAATGATATAACTAAACCCATGCCTAAGCTATTCACTATCATCTATAACCCAACGTTAATATAAATTGAGGATTAAGACTACGACATGTGTTTGAACTACAAAACATAAATACACGATAATTTGCAACAAGATTAATTGCAATTATTTCATTTCCCTTTCGATTGTATATCTTATATTATATATTTTATACTTCTCTATACATTTCACTCCATAAAATTCAAATTATATAACCAAACCCATGCCTAAGCTGTTCACTATCGTCTATGACCCAACGATAATAAAAATTGAGGATTAAAATAGGCTCTAATTTTTCTCCAAATGTAACGCAATACGATGCAGGCTGCGATAACCATAACTCGTGAAACTTAATTTGTCTTTGCTGGCTGTGAATATTTCGACCGTAGAAAAGAACGAAA
Source organism: Bombus soroeensis (assembly GCA_014737365.1). Lineage (NCBI taxonomy): Eukaryota > Metazoa > Arthropoda > Insecta > Hymenoptera > Apidae > Bombus > Bombus soroeensis. Next base: position 2,893,055 of record JACXIL010000025.1, on the reverse strand, counting down.
TTTCTGTTGTCCGTTTCACGTGGATCGTAACTGGCGATCATAACCAACTGTGTGACATTCGATTCGTAGGACAGGCGTAAAGTGAAGCGCGGAATTGCATTTATGCGAAAAATATTAGTACCTTCGTCGCACCCTAGCGCCCTTCAACCTCGACGAGCCTCGCACTCTCTTGCAGTTTCGAAGCTATCGAGTTTCCGCGTTTAACAAAATTCCGATAAACCGTGGCCGGGGCCGGGATGACGCGAGGCAGCGAGAAAAAGAACGACGCAGGTGTCGACCGGTTGTTGAATATTGGAGGCTACGATATTTCGTTGACGTTTTCGTTAATAAAGTTTTCGAGTGTTGGCCCGGTATTCGTCGCGGAATTGCAATCTTCGCGTCTACCAGACGGAATTGAAGTTCGCGAACCGAGTCGAGAACGAATATGCGACAGTCTCCAACAATACAGGCGTTTCAATGCCAAGTATTGTTTAGTGGAGAAGCTGCATACGCAAATATTTTTACAATTCTTTCATCTTTCCTCTATTCTTTTTCAATGATAGGCCATTTCTCTGTTTCTGCGTTTAGTTTGCTCATTTTTGCAAGTTGCTTTCGTTTCTGTCGTTCTTAAACGACAAGCGATTCGTCTCTTCTCTGTCTCTTCCTTTTTAATTAATAACAGAGTGAAGAACTATCAACATTTTTCCAAACCTTTTCAGTCTTCTTCCTTTTTCTTTTATTTCCTTCGACCAATGGAATTCTCACTAGCATCGATTTCATATTTCATTGACAAATAAATACCGTGGTAACCTAAGGTTTTGTAAGAATAATTGTCGTCTTTCAAGTATCCTACGATGAAAGAGATTACAAATATTTTGAAAATTCCAGTGTACCATATTCTTCTTCACAAAGCCATTGGAAAGTGTGTGTTTATATTATCTACAATTTTGATCGCAAACTTTTACAATTTTATTTTAAAATTCCTACTTCATGTTATATTTTTTTCCACACCGATGTAATGACTTTCATAACGATAACTAAAAGAATAATATAATGAATTTTATTTTGTTTTTTATATATTCAAACTCAAAATAATTTTGTGTCGAGGCTACTTATACCAATACCAGTGAAAATGACTGGTATTTGTGAAACTGTAAAAGGGTCCTGCAATCTGTTTATCGAACCCTAATTAACTAGCTTCCTCGTTTTCTACAACTTGCCACATGTTTTTCAAATTTTGACCGCGTATCATTCGATATGATGATATCAGTTATCAGGAAAATTCCGGATCGATCGCTAGATCGCTAGATGCTAACACTAGAAATACCACAGCAGTCAAAATGACAATTTCTACAATTTTATAAATGTTTCAACCCTCGTTTAGAGATCATGGTCCCAAATGAATTAATAATACCAAAAATGTACTACATAACATGGAATTCCTCTGTAAGAAAGTAATAAATCGAAAAATATAAAAATACTCTACTATTACGTATTTTTTAAAGACCAGTCATTTTGACCGGTTTTGGTAGAAATAGCTTCGTGTAAACTATCGGTAGTTCAAGTGTTAAAAGAGATCAGTAATTACCGTAACATCAGTAAGATCAGTAACAACCTCTGACAAGATTTCCAAAGAGAAACCGCGAAGGGCAGCAGAACAATGTAGAAGGAAACTGCACAGCTTAACCCGAACTTCGTTGAGCCAGCCTCCCATTAACCAATCATCTCCTCAAGCCATACTTCGTTTCCGCTCTTTAATAACGTTTCACCGATTACCGCGTCGATCGTTCATGCTAATACCTTGGACCCATTGAATTTCTAATGCCGGACCCGCGATACTTGTCCCTCGTACAAATTTAAATAAGCGGTTTCCTCTGACGACCCATCCGCGCGTTCTTCTCCGCGCCATTTCGCCATTCTCGTCTCGAATACACACACCCTTCCGTCGCGTTTCTCACCCTTTCCTTCGTTCGTTTGGACGTTGTTGAACCATCGAGGGGGTTGGTTGGCCGCGTTTGCTCGACCAGAACGAATTCGAAGCGTTAACGGAAGCCGATTCGAGGCTAACGAGCAGACGATCCAATTATAGAATTTTCATTCGGACACATTCGCCCGATGGCCAGCTTTTGTACCGTCGAGTTAAAGCGAACCCTATTCGAGAGAAAAGGAGAGAGAGAGAGAGGGAAAGAGAGAGATGCTGGTATTAAACGTGCCGCGGGATTTAGTCGGTGGATTTCCGCGCTCCGGGCTGCAAAGTGCCCCGGCACGAAAAATTACGCCGCGACAATTATCGTGGCACCAGCCGTTATCGGCCGATGTCCATACTGCAACAAGGAAATCGCTCGACCACCGTGATACCCTACTTTTATCTACCTGCCTAGAATCTATGGTATTTTCTGACTAAACGTTGAAATTTTCCTGTCTTTCACTATGAATTCTTTTATCTTCGAGCCGTGAAATACATCAATTGCTAAGAAAAAGTTCGAGGTCTCTTTCTTCATTGTATTTGTACACAAACTTTTGTTAATTTTATTACATATTCTACTATTTAATTAATGTTGACATTTTGCAATGATTCGGTCAGTTTGTTTAGTTTGATAGATTTTTATAACGAGAATGTTTCTTGGGGCAATAGAAGATTTTAAGTTGACTATTAACGTTAGTGATTTTAGTGTTTAGTTTTTTTTCAACTAAATTGGAATAACAGAAGTGTAAAATAGAAAGAAGCAATATTTGTTTAACTAGACGAGTTTTCAAACGATTTATGGCGTCCCAAGCGCAAAGAAGAAAGAGGAAAACCGTGAAAATTTCGTCTGAAAGCTACCAGTAGATTGGTAAGGTTTCCTTTTGGTAGGTTTTCTGTGTCTATTAAAGTGTTCTGAGGTACCTACAGTTGCCATCATATTTCGTTTCTATCGAAATCTCTCATGTACCGTGACATTAAAGCAAAATACTTTAAGAGCAAAGATCATTGCGAACAATTCCATCAGTGTTTCGTATTAGTAGACGAGTACTACGATTTGAAGCTAACGTACCAAAAATTTCTCACCTATGCTTCACCTTTACAAAGACTTCCACAGGCAGTTAACTATCACGATCTAGCCTTTGATCTTCTTTTACCATTTACCACTTGTTTGAATCAATATACTACTATCCACAAACCAAACAAACATTTTCTAAGATTTACTAAAATAAAATACATTGATCATCTTTAACCATTTACCACTTATTTGAATCAATATACTACTATCCACCATACCAATCAAAAACTTTCTAAGATTTACTAAAAGAAAATACTTTGATCTTCTTTAACCATTTACCACTTATTTGAATCAATATACTATTATCCACCAAACCAACCAAAAAGATTCTAAGATTTACTAAAATAAAATACATTGATCATCTTTAACCATTTACCACTTATTTAGATCAAATACTACTATCCACCAAACCAACCAAAAATTTTCTAAAATTTACTAATATAAAATACTTTGACCTTCTTTAACCATTTACCATTTATTTAAATTAATATACTACTATCCACCAAACCAACCATAAAGATTCTAAAATACACTTACTACTATACACTTTACTAAAATAAAATACTTTGATCTTCTTTAGCCATTTACCATTTGGTTGAATCAATATACTACTATCCACCAAACCAATCAAAAACTTTCTAAGATTTACTAAAATAAAATACTTTGATCTTCTTTAACCATTTACCACTTATTTGAATCAATATACTATTATCCACCAAACCAACCAAAAAGATTCTAAGATTTACTAAAATAAAATACTTTGATCTTCTTTAGCCATTTACCATTTGGTTGAATCAATATACTACTATCCACTAAACCAACCAAAAATATTCTAAGATTTACTAAAATAAAATACTTTGATCTTCTTTAACCATTTACCATTTATTTAAATTAATATACTACTATCCAGCAAACCAACCAAAAACTTTCTAAAATACCCTTCGTCTCTTATTTTTAGAATCCATCATATTTCACAGAATATCCCCTGAGAAGAATCCAACATCCCGAAAATGAAACAAAGCAACGGAAGATCCATGAAGCACGTGGTTTTAAGTTTGACAGTATCGTGTGTGAATCGATCAACATCTATTTACGTCCGGCACGTCGTGGAAAACGTGACCAGGTTATAACTGTCGCGGGACTGGTCCGCAACGTGACTCTATCTAATCTAAAGGATATTTTCTGCGTAACCTACCATTGGAAGAAGGGTGGGAAGGGTGAAACTCTGCAGGATCAAGCATCGTGCTTTATATATTCAATTTGCATTTAAATATCCAGCTGCTTGGATGTGTTCTCGGACAAGAGGGAACGAGACGGCTCACGTAGCTTGGTTGGACATGAGAACAGAAACAGGGGAGTATCACGCGATTGTTTATACAGTGAGGATGAAAAGCGAGTATACACCATGGAAGCACGAAATTTATTCAAATACTCCTACACATACCGACAGTGACGAACCGAGAGGAACTTTGAAAGATATTATTTTATTTGACTTTTTATTTTATTTTATTATAATTACATCGCTGTCTTTCATGCATTTTTATATCTTTATAGATATAACTACTACAAATACTGTATAATTAATGCTCCATTTTAGGTGACAATGTTATAAGATGAAATTAAGTATTTTAGAAGAAGAATCCTTGTTGTTTCACCTTTGATTTATGTACTACATATTATTTACGTATTATTATTCTATAAAATTATGCAAATGGCTTTATTTCTATCTCAAATTCAATTTACACGTAAGAAGAAGAGATCTTTGCACTTGACGACGAACCTGCTTCCTTCGCGTGAAAGTTAATGTTATGTGCTTTTACGCACCGATGTATCCAACCTAAACGATTATTAAACAACATACCTAAATTAACGATGACCTGGATTTGGAACGATTTCAAAAATAGTCGCATTGTTGCAAAATTTCCCTCGACTGTTTCGACTATAAAACGACCATCATAGATCTAAACTACTACCATCGTACACTTGTGCACACAGGCAGAAACTCGCGTGTAACCTGCCAAAGGATTAACTTCACCACTAGAAAAATGAAATTCATAGCGGTCTCTGAAAGATCAAAGCTGGCCTCTGTGATCGCATTAATTTATTACTGGAAGGTTGTAATCGAGAATTCGATTGCACCGGATGTGGTCGATGTACGAACGACGAAGAAGGAAAATGCGATTAGAACGAAATAAAAAGGTGTTGCTTCGAACGAGAAATTTGGACCAGAGAAGAGGGTAATATCGGATGAATGGATTTTGAGGGTGAAAGCTTTTCGATGGCGAAACGGATCCACTTACGAAACACATCGCGACACAGCGTCTCTTTTTCCAGGATTAACTCTTCGAACTCTCGTTGCTAATTTTAGAAAGCGAACAGCTTACCACGTAGATGAAAATACCTGGCGCGTCGAAGTAGACCGCCGGATGTGGCCAGGATAATTTTACCGTCGTCATCGTGCAGCGCTGATGAATTTCCGGTTTAATGGTCCCGTAAACTTGCTCGAGTCTCGTAGGTGCTCTCACCGCTATGGATTGTCTCTTAACGTCTCGGGAGATACTCGAGAAAACGTGAGCGCGAATTTCTATTTGAATTTCGTCGGAGATAATTCAAACAGAGAATCGTCGAGTCTCCTGAATTCTGTGAATTTTTACGATCGTTTCATTGCCACACGCTTAAAGCTCTTTACGCTAGGAGGAACTGCTACAATAAATTGGACAGACATGCAACGTATAAATAAACTTTATCACGCCATTATTTATCATTAGCCTTATGAAAACATTTGGATTTAAACCTGGCTTGGTAGAATTACAAACAAAGAATGAAATATTGTGATAAATTGTAATTGGAGGTATCGTTTTTTATAACAATTTTAATTGGCTGAAACGTAGATGCAAGTTTATACTGTACTTTGTTTTAATGAAACAATCAAATATGGGTAATCGATTTGTTTGCAAATAAAGTAATACGCGTAGTTAATGAATGTAGTTCTCGTAATTAATTTATTTATTCAATCGAATATCTAAATTCTTGTTTGCTGTTTGTTAAGGTATACGTGACACAAGATTTCATCTTAGAAATGAAATCTTCTTTTTAGAATAACTGGATTTCTTCAGACGTTAGTGTCCTCCGATTACGATAAATTCTTGTCAGAATAACTTCTGAAATGTAGCTTTTTAATTACCTGAGTGACGTATGTACAACATTCGTGAACATCAAACATGGACAGGCATCGTTCGATGTTACACCATCGATCGAAGGAAACGAGTAGAATCGTACGTTACAACTTAATGAATAACAAAGAGACGATAAAAGAAGATATTTTCAATCTCGGGTTAAATAAATTTTTATTCCCACTGAGAGTTTTGTAGCTCGTAGGTTTATCTGCTATGTTTATGTTTAAAACGTCGTGTTAAACTGTGGATTGGAAAATTCGCGGGTACACGGTAGGATTTTTAATCCCACGAGGCCGTGTCAAACGCGCAGGCCATTTTATTCGAATCGGTACTCGCCATTTTGTTTCACGTTCTCTCCGATTAATTTGAATTTCAGCCAATTTATCTTTCGGTCCGAAACGAAACGCAACGCCCTGACAAATAATTCACGATCGACCGTGTGATTGCCTTTCCCGTAATCTCCGTACGGTTTAAATATCGATTCCATTTTTATAGATTATTGCATTTGCCAAACGTTTTATCTCGGATTATGCACCACCCTCGATTTATGCCGCCCTCCCGAGGAATAACACAAATTGCAAAGGTTTAATCGTCGATGTTAATCTCCTACTCGAACGATACGAGTTCTTGATAAGCGACTCGTCTGCGACCAATCGCCTAAACCGATTCATCGCTTGCCATCACAGCAAAATCTTTGAAATTCCCTGTATAATCGCGTGGAAACTTCAGTTACGACTATGTATTCTTCATATTAAAACGTTGCTTCAATTGAGAAAATTTCCTTGTCACTTTCTGAGATCAAGCTTTTTACTATTTTCTATTTCTACTTCTATTTGAACTTTATACTAAATTCTTCCTCGAAGCATTAAAAATCTCGTCGTTCCTTAAAACAATACCAAAATTGTGGCATAAAAATTGGAGAAATAATGAAAAAGCTGTAGTTAATATACGTGTGATTTCCCATTTCAATTTCACACTAAACCTTTCTATAAAACACTGAAAATCTTCCCGTTCCTTACGACAGACTAAACCAAAATTGGAACATAAGGATTCGACAAAACTATAAAATACAAATTCCACGATCTCTCGTGTCTTTACACCAAACGTTTTCTCCAAACGATACAAATCTGTCTATTCCCTCGAAACACCTACAAGACCCAAAATCCTCTAAAAGAAGAAAGAACAATTCAAGAACCAATCTCGTATCAAACTCGACACACTCCGCTTGTTCACCCCAAACACGAACCAATAAACGCGTCTGCGATCAAATTCGCGCGAAAATTCCTCAAATTTCCAAAAGATCCCTGAACAGCTGAAATCTCAAGTTTATCCTCGTTCGCAAGATCGATCTGGCGAGATTGTACGTGAGTTTCACAGGTTCGCAGCTTCGCTCGGCGCGTGTGAACAGGCGATTGCGGCCATGGACATCGGTCCTGGACGAAGCCGTGGAACCGCTTTAGATCGCAACCACACGGCGAGTCTCGATTCGACGGCGCGCAAATCTGCACAGGAGCGTCGCGGGCGTGTGTCGAGCGGTCAGCCGGTTAGTCGCTGGCGCGGCGGACCGTGAAATTATCCTGCGAACCCCGGAATCCTGGCACCCCATACCCTGGCTGCCACGTTCCCTGTCGAAACCCCCTCTCGACTCGTGAGCAGGAGAAACCGACCAACCCTGCCGCGCTTTTATCCCACGCCGGAACGATTACAACGATCGGTCACAGCGATACGCGCTCGCGCCACCATACTTTTGCTCTAACCGCCTATGATCGGGTAATTATACGAACGCCGCGTGCGCGGTGTCCGGCAAATTGTGATGCAAATGACGCAAGGGGGTGGGTCACGCAACGCTGAGTATGTAATATCGGACAAAGGGGTAGATTTATTGGATGTTGATAAAATGTTTTACTCGGTGCTGTCATTGACGAGATACGGGGCACACCCGACGTTCGATGATCCTTCGTGTCCCATGTTTTCACAGTTACTCAGGAGTTCTCCTTTTTTATTTTTGTGTCTTGTACGACGTTATATAAATCGAGTATAGTAATTAACGCTACTATGATCCTCGAATTCTTGGTACTTGATATTCTTAAAATTCTTTGCACTGCGAATTTTATTTCAATTTCGTTAGCAGCAGCTCCGAACGCTTTTAAGTGTTTTATTTGAAATTTACTTGAACTAGAAAGTAAGACAATTTAAATAAATACAGGAAGAAACAAATTCAGTTCAATACTAGTTTTGTTCACGCTATTGTTGTATTTTATAATTTTTAAGTGTTTGATATATCTTGAAACAATTTCCAGGATGCAACCCTGGTTTTCTTTCGCACGTTTCAGAAAAAAAGGTGGACTCTGATCTTCTTCGGATTATATCGATAAAAATTTGTTGAAAAATTTGTAAAATTTGAATCGCGATTCTAAACGTATAGCATAATTTCGTTACAATTATTTATTAATTATACATGTAAGTCTAACATGTTCTTACATTCTATGTTCCTTCTAACGTCAACTTATGTCTAAACGTCATTTCGATTATTAACTCAATTACTCGGCTTGTTTCGTTTGATAAAAGAGCTACATTCCTCTATATGTTTTTAACCAGAACGTGATAGCATTTGTTTAAAACGAATTCAACGAACTATGCTTGCGTTAGGGATGTTATCCAGATTGAATCGATCTCTCTTTCAGCAACTGTATGTAAAATGTATCTATCTGAGGTGGATAAGTCGTGATAGGTACTGAAGAAGTACTAGAGTATAATTAACAGTATATTTATTAACGACACACCCTATATACACTTTGCGTGGAGCTCGCGATTGCACTAGCGGTTCGCGGTTACAAGTTCCATTTCTAAACGGTGTGTTACGATGTCGATTGTCGATTGCTCAGGATGCGTCGAGGAGTTCTAGTCAACTATCAACTGAACTTCTGTCGCGATGATGCTGCAAATGAAAACTATGATGGGGTGTGTCTAATGATACGAAATCATCTGATTCGTCGAGGAAAGCCTTCGTTAGAAAAATGAGGGAAATGGACGTTGCTGTTAATTGGTTAACATTCTCAATCAGAGAATTGATTGTAATGTGCATGCAAATTGGTTAATTTGTAGGTTGGTGGTTGAAGAAGGACGCTAACCGCCCTCGAGAGAAAGTTGCTAACGGGAAGCATCGTACGTGAGAAAAGCAGATTTCCCTATCTTTCCGTAATAAGACAAAGACTAATTGTTCGTTTGAAGAACCTTAGCTAGAGAAATCCTAAGATTTATGGCGGGTCCTTAGGCTAGTTAAAATATACTACGAAGATGTTTCGACATCTGGCAATCATCTTATCCAAATCGCGACCTCGAGATACCCACAGTTAAAGAAGAAATATCCAAATTCTGTAATAGATATAACATAAGAGTTAACAACCACCAAAACCCACCAGTTAGCCAATTACTTGACACGACGGATCAGATCCGCAGACTAAAAAGACGCTACCCTTTAGATTTAAGCATTAAATTCAACTAGAACCAAACATACTATAAACACTTAATATCCAGGTTATAGAACCACTCCAGAAAAATTTGCTTAAAATTCTCAATGAGAATTGATTGCAAAAATTCTACCAAATAAAATAAAAAAAAATCTTATCCAAAGGATAGGGTCTTTGTGTAGCAAGCCACGGGACAGAAACCGTTGGAAAGTTTGCTGCCGACTGCCGCTACATATCTACTTATCGTTCGTGGACGACGCGCATGCAAACTGTTGGAAATTGTGCGTGTAAATTCACGTAGAAGGAGCGAGTATCGTGACGCAACGCAATAAGAATTCGCTATAATACAAAGGTCGATTTCTGAAAATTAGGATCAGAGATCCGGCGAGTGTAACCTCGTGTTCAACTACCTGGCTACGTGGGTCGTTCCAGTAATTTTAATGCTAATGTAGATCATTTGTTTACAGATGCTCGTTCTGATACGAGAACACATTGCGATGCATCAGGTCGATCGCTGATATTTACTTGCCTCGCGAATGTTCTTGCGCGACAGACGTTATCAGTTATGATTCGGTCGCATTAGTAAACGCGCGGTATAATGTTGGTAATTGATGAGCAGCTATACCCATCGCTGTAACGCGGAAATGACGCACGTCCGCGGATAAATTGAATTGTCCGAATAGTTGGAATTATAGAATATATGATAGAACTAGCCTGATTTCCAATTGATTTATAGATCTATATACGTCGATGGCTGAATGTGCTTTGATTTTTCCCTTGCTTCCTATGAAACGAACATAGCGTATTCGAGTTCAAACGCGTTCCAATCTTGTCACATGCTCAGAAACAGTAATAGGGTGGACAAAACATCCTGAATATCACAGCTATCGAAACAATAATCAGATAGTAACGGATTTAGTCGCCTTTGATTTATACTGGACGAAGGACTAAAATCTTAGTATAAGAACCATGGCAAATCAACACCTTTTTTTGAACCGTCACTCTGTTGGATTCGTACAATAAATTTTTTTTTATTTGGTAGAATTTTACAATCAATTCTCATTGAGAATTATAAGTATAAATTATTCTGGCGTGGCTCTATAACTTGGATAATAAGTGTTTATAGTATGTTTGATTCTAGTTGAATCTAATGCTTAAATCTAAAGGGTAATGTCTTTTTAGTCTACGGATCTGATCCGTCGTGTCAAGTAATTGGGTAAGTAAGTACAATAAATGTGACTATTACATCTAAAGTTCAATTCTTTACCTTATTTCTGAAACGTTCTAACTGCGAGGAGATTGTCGCGTAGGAAACGCAAGAAATCACGAAACCGATAGATCGCCGGTGATCTCCTCGCGTCGCAGTTCGAACGTTTCACGAATAAGGTGAAGAAATTGAGCTTTGTATATGATAATAGAATGTATTATGCAAATCCAACAGAGTGACGGTTCAAAGTGTTACAAAAGAATGATTCAGTGTTACAAGAGACTGATTCGAGCGCTTATTTTGGAGGGTTTTTATACTGAGCTTTTAGTCCCTCTGGAGGGGTTGTCGTCTGGTGTATCTCAGAGGCGCCTATTCCGTTACTATTTGGTTATTGTCTAGCCTATCCTATTACTGTTTCTGAGCGGATGGTCTTTTTGAACGTGTGACAAGATCACCGGTGATCTGTCAATTTCGTGATTTCTTCTGTCTCCTACATGACATTCTCGTAACATTCTCGTAAAAGTGCAACGAATAACACCATTCCAGGTAACCAAAAGCATGACATCCATCAGCCGTCGCATCGTGGAAGCTTAAAATCTAAAATTAGAAACTGTCGATGTATGCCATGATAAAAACAACAGCATAGCAATATTTTTTCCTAGCCACTGTATGTGCCATTCGTCAGTTGAAAAACGGTACGTGAGCAAACCACCACTCAACAAAGAGCTTCTCGCCTAGTCACGTGTTCGTTTCCCATTAAATGAACTTTCCGTGCAGATCGTAAAGCCATTAGACCGATCCGTTGTTCAGGTTCGATGGAGTTCGATCCGCCGTATGTATATAGTCGCGGTATACAATTGCGGATGGCCAACTGCTGCTGACCATTTCTGTACCGCGTACCGTGTTTATTCGAGCCCACAGCCGCGAACACAGAAACCGTGAAGTCGTAAAGCTTGGCCGAATGCGGCTTGGTCTTCCTCGGACCACACACAGACATAGAGAACAGGCCAAGCAACCTGCCATAAAATTAAGGCGCGTGTATATTTCGAGCTGTTGCGGACATTCTCGTTTCCATGACACGGACACACACGCGCCGCTTTAACTATGGTCCTCTGATGATTCTTTGTTTCGTGGTACAAGTCCGTAGAACCAAAGAGGACAGATGAAGGACTTGATTAGTTGGCCGCGAAAATTCATTTACGAGGGTTCCCTTCGTGTGCTGTTCGCGTTGCTTCTAGTCGAAACGATTATTATTCATTTTTATTCTGATTTTTAAACATTAAACGAGTGCGTTTTTATAAGTGGAGATTATTGGACGTTGTTTGGTTCCTTTTGGATTTCTTCAGAATTTAAACGCTGTCTTTCTTGTTTCAGATACGTGGCTCGTGAAAATGGAAAACGTGTCTCGGACCTTGCTGACTCGACGACAAACAAGTAAGCAGGATTTAATATTCTCATGGATTTCGTAGAAATCTTGTCTCGCCGCGATTCATTCTACGCTTCGTTATAGCGTTCATAGCGTAAAATATAAGGCAATTTCTATGAATTCGAGGCCAGCGATGTGTAATAAATGTTATTGTAATTTCTCGTGGAAAAATTTAATCGATTAATCTTCCGCTTTGATACTAGGGAATTAAAGTTAACGTGAAAAATAACTAAAGTGACTTTTATGATGGTAGATGCTATCTTTTTATGTACCGTACACGAATACGTCATGCAAACATTGTGTATGTGTATATTCATCCATTTTGTTATACTACTAATCTTTGTGCTTTCATTATTGATTATTGATATTTTAATATCGCACAATGAATTTCAAAAGTCAGGTTAGCAATGGAATTTATTCACATTTATTCACATAGTTAACAAATAATTCAATTTAAAATAACGAGAGTGTTGAACTGATGCAAAAGGCAAATGTTAAAAACAAGAAACCTCAACTCTTTCATCTTCCCAGTCTCTTCGTACATTCAAAATTATAATTACCACTAAAAAGTGCAGTAAATTAAACGGAAATAATATAATATAATTGTCCTCCGTCTAACTGAAATCATAAACAAAGAACACTTTTATTTCCAACAACTCTACAATGTATCAGAAGAGCTAAAACTGAAACGAATTCTAGAGTTTAGAATTTAGAACATTTCCAACGTCAAAACTACAAAACATTTAAAAGTTAATGAAAATTTTCAAAGGTAGATACAAATTTTCAAACTCCAACGAATTAATCTCTTAGAATTTAGAACAGCTCGCGTACACACAATGCACTGCCATGATTACTTTGGCACGCGATGATACGATCCGTGGTATTAATCCGATAATTCAATATCGTACACACAGGCGATAGAACGATAAGCAACAGCAGGTAGTGGGAAAGACAGCGAAACGTGTATTGCGATACGGCCAATTGGATGCGGCTAATGGGCCAATTGCAACCGCGATCCACCGATCGGTGAATGATGTTTCGAAACTTGATTATAAAGCTTGCTAGAGACCGTACACGTTCCTAACATCCATCATCGTACTCGAAACGAGATTCATCGCGATACCATCGCGAGGGTAAAGTCGTAAAACAGGGTGAGACCAGCAGGTTATTTCGGTGAACGATATTTGCCAATGAAAATGCGTTTAATTAAATGACACGCGATAAGAGCAGCGAAATAATATTTCCTGGCGTTTTCTCCAGCTTTGTTCGAGGCAAAGATGTTTAGCGCTAAAATTCAACCTAAACTACAAACTAAATACACACTGAAATATAACGTTAAAATGTTGTAACAACTTTCTGCAATCTGAATATGTTGAATGTTATTCATTACGTTGGTCGACTGCACGAATCGAAATGCATAATACAAACATTAATTTCTTTTAATTTATCTTCGTATTTGTTTCTGCAAATATCTTCGTACGATAAATAAACGCGTGAAAGTAAACGATTTATTTTGCAGGAGATAGAATATTAATTACGTGGCAGAGTAACGAGATTGGCTGGCTTAATTATAAGAGGAAGAAAGAATCAGAGAAACGAAATATAAAATGGTTTACGGTTAAAGTAAGCCAGGCAAGCGATGAATAAAAACCAGCGGTGTTCTCGACTTTGACGGATGGTCTATACAAATCGGTTACAAGTACACGATACAGACATGCTGCCAGTGACATTAATCTTGAAAAGCTAATTTATAATCTTACAATTTAATTCCATTACCATACACCTAAGTACATATAACAGAATTTCTTGAATAAATTCCAACAGAATCATATTTTTCAACGGGATAATTAGATTTTCTTACCTGCAAACACCAAACAGTATTTTCCAAAGCACCGTAACACCGTATGAAACCCCCACCTACAGCCATATCATCGTTCATTGAATAAACTTCACAAGCGAATTATATCTTTCAACGTAACAGTTTTATTTATCTTGGAATAACTATTTCGCAAATAACGTTGCTAAAACACCCTAACGAAACTCGGTTCTACAATTCAAATTATCAGCAACTCGTTCCACGCGGCGCCATTAACGAGACGAACAGCGAAAAAAAAGAAAAAAAAAGGAAGAAGAAAAATGGGACGCGTGATCGAAGCTTGGTTAAACAGAAAACGGTGGAAAAAGAGAGACGAAGCGGAATCGGAGCCGGGTTCGCTATTACGCTACATTGTTCCCACCGGATACGAGGCTCGTACGAGTGGTAAGCACACACGATTTTGCGTAAAGCGTGGGTACGTGAGCGTGCACCGTCCATGTACATAATACATACACAAATAAATATAACGATGATGTAGGTGTGCGTACACACGCGTTCATTAATCTGAGAACAGTTCATTGGAAAATGATCGTGCCGCGCTGTTTATACGGCACCGTCGTATTATGCCGCGCCTGCGATTAATCGCGGTTCACCGCCCTCCACTAGGGGCGAAATATCGTAAGAGCGTGACCTTCCCCGTGGTTTCCGGAAAATGGCCTGCCACTATTCGCCGCCCAATGGATACGCTTATCGATGCAACGCCGACGTGATGGATCGGTTTCGAGTAATCTGCAATCTTTTCTCCGCCGCGCCGCCCACGGTTGAAGACTTTTTTCGAACTATTCGATTGGTATGTCGTCTGGCAAATAATACAGCGTTTTTCAAAAATTGAATTTACTGAGATAAGGTCTTTCAAACGGATCGCGCGACGTATAAATGATCGGTAAGTTTCCACTTTTCTCGAACTTTGCAAACGAGATGATTATTTATATTGCAAGGTACAGAATACTATAACGCGTAAGGTTTTAGTAGCTTTGGTGTAAATCCTCGTTGTTAGATTTGTCAAATAACAATTACACTACAACGGAAAGGAAATATTGCTGGTAGTTAGACGTTAAAGCAAGGAATGTGAATAACCGAAGGCTACGGCATAGGTAAAAAACTGAATAAACCCGTACATAGTGACACATAGCACAGAGATATTCGATATATGTCAACGTGAAATAATCGAATCGCAGCGAAACCGTGCAGAAACATATTCACCAACCACGATCGATCTATTTGATGAATACTAACGAGAGCTAAAACGCACAGATAAATATTAACGAAACTCGGCTAAAAACCGAACGTGTTCGCACATAATGTAAAACAACGTGAAATAATTCCATTGCAAAGCTACGTTAATATATTCGTCTAACATATTCATAAACACACATATATTCATAATATATTCAAAGAGTTAATGACAAGCTCACGCTTTCCTTCTTCTCTTATTCAACGATAATTTGGAGGGGAAGAACGCTGAAAAATGAATAAACTACGCTAAATTACGGAACGATCTCGTACCTTGTTCTGCATTTCCGTACAGAGGATTATTTTGAACGACGACTATCGAAGAAGACCGACTATACTAAATTACTAAACTACAAAATATAGTATTTTTTTTTTTTTTTTTTTTTTACAAACAAAACGTTCGTGATATTAGATAATAGCATTTGCGAGGTAAAAATCGGTACGCTAATTATATGCAAGTCAGTTCGACAAACGCGCAGTTACAGTTATCGGCGAGGCTATTGTTTAACGCGCAATTTCAACCGGGCTACACGGTGATTTATCACGCGGGAATAAATTACTTGGCGCCAAAGGCCTGGAATCGGCCGTCACACACGCCTCACGCGTTTTGTTCCTCGCTCGGCACCGCCGAGTATCGACCGATCCCGTTGCTTTATCGCCCGTACCCACCTGTCGATGGAAAATCGATGTCCTCCTGAATAATTTCATAACCTTTTCACGCCTCTGCGCGTTATAATGGCCGAAATAACATATTACGACGCGAACGGACAACCACGATGAACAATGCCGGCGTGACGCGCCTCAAAATTCAACGAAAATTTCCAAATTAGTATTCACGAGATCACTTGAGTTAGTAGCGTTGAAGGTAATTATGCAGTTGCGAAATTAAAGTGTAGTATCAACGTAGAGAACATAATTACGAATTATAAATATGATGGTATTTGTATTTTTCCCGCAATATTCAAATGTTCACCTCCATTTTCACCCCCTTTGCACGAGCGTCTGTTTAAGTAATTTTGCAAAATTATAATAATTGATCCACGGTTGTGATACAACGGACATTGATTTAGTACGTTCTACGATATTATTATATGCTATGATACGATTAAAATACGATAATGTTTAATATTATTTATTATTAGATTTAATACAATACGATAAAAATGCTACTGCTTTTCTCTGGTCGTTTCTTTTCCAAGAATATATTTTTTTTTTTTATATTATATTATATTTTGCGTATGAAAACGTACACTACATATACCTACTTTTCCTGAGTTTAACATACCATTTGGTCGAATGGAAATTCTTCGATACAACGAAGTCCGTAATTATTTTCTCTAACGAACAAGGATGCAATTTTTCACATAGAATAGGTACGTACAAAAGTATGCTCTATTTTGCAATTAAATCATCGAAACATATTCATCAGAGGCAAATTGAAAATTGTTGCATTTTGCTTAATAAACTACGAAATAATCACGCGTGTCCAACGCGTGAACAAGGAAATATACGCGCCGATATCTATCACGTCTCTCATAATGATTGTTTATAGTTTATTAACGTGCACGTGGATATGCGTATCCATCTGAATATTCCATGGACGTTGCTGACGATTTAATTTGCGTAACTATATTTAATTAGCGAAATAAAAATCCATACATATTCCAAACGAATAACAAAAAAAGAAAAAACACCCCTCAAATTGTTACAAAGCTCTATGAAAGTATTCTTGCTTAGTAAACTTAGCAAACTTGCTTGAGAGGTATTTACTAGACAAATGATTCTTTGAAAAAAATCTATGTACCTGATAGGTGACAGTAAGTCATGCAAATTATACGCGATAAAACGTTGATTCCACGAAAATACATCGCTTCTCGTTTTTTCTTCAATTTCGTCGTGAATTTTCCTAACAACGATACCTTATGGGATTATTATGGCTACGATAAACGCGGTAGGTAAACGTAGGCTACGTGGACAAAAGAATAGAACGATATTTTTTATTTCACGCGTGTTACGTGCTGCAGGTTCGTTGAACGCCACCATTGACGAGCCGACGTTCTTTATAATAACATCGGCCGTGCTGTTCCCTTCGATCGTGGCGACGTTCTTCGCCTTTCATCCCGATCTATACGATCACCAAAGTGACAAGAGCGTGGCCATTGTCGTTCGCTGTATCGACTCTTATCACGGCGAGCAGAGGTTAAGAAACTATCGGAGAAGACTGTTTCCTCCTTTCCATCGATCGATTTGTTGGATACGAACGACGACCACGACGATCGCGTGGTCCGCGAGGAAACGAGAAATGTCGTGGAACAGATCGCAGAAAGAGGAGATGGACAAACATTGGCGAATCGAATAGACAGATAAGATTCTTTGGAAAGTGGAGCGACGCCGCGACGCGACGTCTCCTAGGAATGCGATGTAAAACTGTTGCGACGTGGAATGCGAGTAAGATGATCGGAAGGAAGTTTGAAGATTACAGGAGAAAATAATCGTAGTTCGTTTGGAATGAAAAATCGAGATTTTGATATCGCGCGTCAGAAATTCTGCTGCTTTTGAGCTTAAGTTACCAAACAGTACGTAGCGGCATATGCGTCTTAGGACGTTTCGATTCGAAGATGCCTCACGTAGTTGTGTTGCCACAGAGGATTAACACTGTACGAAGCACATAATGCAATAAACAAACTCTGGACAAAGCAATTTCGTGCAACCTACAACCGGCGACAAGTTCAAACCTTTCGGTACCTCCCTCGACCAGTATAAATAGACGACCATGTTCTCCACGAGTCCAGTCGTGCGAATGAATATCATTATCGAGTCAGTCAATAAGTCAGACAGTCGCACGAATAAATATCAGTATCGAGTCAGTCATTAACCCCTTAACCTACTGTTCGGAATTTTGTGTGGCCGTCCATTTATGGCACGGACAGGCCCATTCCCTTCTTTAGAAAATTCCGAATTACATGTCCTCCCAGAGCTGTAAACCTAACGACTCCGAGGTCAGATAAAAAACTCCTGGAAAGGACCAGCCGGAAGGGCACGAGGCACGGACGAAACCCAACAACTGGGAGAGAGAATCAGCAACGTAGGAGGACAGTTCATATTCAACCATCGGACAGTACAGTTCAAAGACTAGATTTAGCACGCCAGTACTCCTCATTTCTTTCTTTTAAGTTCTACAACTAGTGCAAATAAAGAGCTGACTAAATCTAACACTCGAGTTATTTCATCTCTTCCATCTTGAACGTCATTCAAGGTACGCGATATCGACCGATCGGTTTGTCCTGACCGGTTGTTCTTTAGTCGATAATTCGCAACACCTACGATTTACGTTCGAGAATTTTGGGCAGAAAACGTAAAGAAGCTTGCGCAGCCTTCGAGCCATTCGCACGACTTGTTTAGTACGATGATCGGTAATTTGTGGTACTTGAATCTATCACAATTATTTCATCAGGTTGTAATTACTTATCAAATATTCCACAAATATTTATAACTTCAGAAGGGCGCCGCTGCTAATATTTATATTTCGCCCGATCATCGTACTACGGGCTATGCCCGTAGTTGTAGGTTAAGGGTTTAAGTCAGTCAGTCGTGCGAATGAATATTAGTATCAGTACCGCAGTATCGCGCAATCTTATAACGAGTATTATCAAGTGAGCAACTCCAGCGATTAACTTTGTATTCTACGCTTTAAAATATCTGTAAATGTAGTTAATTAAATTAACTCGTCTCGTTATTGAATTAACCAACAACACGTCACATTGTCCACCACAAGTGATATATTGGGTTGGCAACTAAGTGATTGCGGATTTTGTCAATACCACCTAATGGAAGGAAAATGGAGGAAAAAATAGACGCAATAGGGAAATATTAAACGCCAAAGAATCCTACATTTGATAACCAATTTCTTCAATGACGAAATGATTAAAGTTTGAACCATAGACCAAACATTATTCTCGTATTTACGCTTCTTTAGTTTTTTATTTGCCGAAGTTGGAGCTTTTCGAAAAATTTCGAAAATTCAAAGTTATGAGAAGAAAGAATATGAAATATCGATCACGAGGTCTGATCTCGAAATCACCGAAATTTGTTAATTTCTCCAATGACTCGAAACTCGAAACTCGAAAAAACAACGAAACTATACTTTCTCGAAATTTACGATTCAATTTCTTCGAATATCTATCGTTCTTCATAATTCACCTGCAAATCTGTTATAAAGAAGAAAAATGTGGAGGATGGTTGATCGTGCGGTTTAAATGACGAGATAACTCGACGTTGAAAACCCTCAAGTATATTTTAAAATAATAAATAAATAATACAGAGAATGTTCGCTAAGACGCTCGGTACTAACTGATTCGCTAAAGACTGTGTATTGATCGCTAATTAAATCGCTCGAGACTGAGACTGAAAAATTGATCACGTTATGATCGCGTTCGTTTATTTATAATGGTCTGGGGTCCAGAAAATTTAAATTCGTCTTTGTTTGACGGTTGCACGTAGCGGCGACATCGTTTTGCCCGAAATTATTACATTATTTGTATCCTAACGATATTGATACTCCGAGGCAAAACGACATGATTCAAATTGTCCTCCAGCTCATGTGCCGCTACAAAAATATTAATACGCTCTGGTCGTGTATGTTGAAGAAAACCCGTGAAGTTTGAAAGTTCCAACTATTGAAAAAATTTTCTTTCCGCGATTACTTGCATTTCCATCGTATGGCGATTCTTTTCATCGAGACTTGCGCATTTTTCCGCGCGCGTTACGTAGCCAGATGCAATTGAACCGTTTGCATCGTTGATTCGAGATTAGATACGGTCTGCGTATTCTGGCTGATGTATGTCATCGCCAGCTCATAAATGGTAGAAGTAGCGTGACTCAAGGCTACTAATTCGCGAAGGAAACCCCGCCTCGTTGAGTCACTGTTTGCTTCGCGACTTGCTCTGTCACCACCGAGCTTTGTAAGAATTTCCGAAATAGACTTTCAAGAATTCGCAGACTTTCCGAAAGTTGCCCAAGCGAAGATTACCTCGACAATTTATAGAATCGACAAATGGCTCTAACAAAGCGTTTCTTTCCGAATTAGGACGAATGATCGATCGGTGCTGTGTCAACCCTAAAAACCCAGACGAGATATCAATCTTCCACCACCGATACATCCCTTTCTCGAAATCTTGCTTTTCTCGTTTGCTTGACCGAGCTTTTAGCACGACCCATAATAACATTTAACGATATTTATGAAGAAGCAACAGGACACACTTTCGTTTGAAAATATTTGTCGAACACGGTCGAATTTCTTCCTCGCGCGTTTTGTCGCACGCGAACGAGCTGGAACGCGCGATCCTCGTAGATGATGCGCCCGATGTGTACACGCAACGAAGACACAAAGGTATCATCCATCAAGCTGTCTCTGGAATTCGTCCTGCTGCCTGTACGCATACGTGTGTATACGTGTGATTGTGTGTGTTCGTGCACGTCTATCCACGTTCCATATAACATTCGGTACGTGGTATTCGCGTAACTCGTGTTTCCTCGTGTCCTATGCACACGGGCCGAGGCATCGATCGATCGGCAGGAGGAGATCCTGTCGTTGTGCCCTCCTGTCACCGGTCCTGGATATCGAATCACTGCTGAATAAAGTTGACAAGTCGGCAAGGCGTCCCTTCGTATTGTACGTTCGATGCAATCGCGGTTCATGCGAGATGGAAAGAAATTCTTTGGAAATGACAGTGATTTTATATTTGTTCTGTTATAGCAGTGGATCAATTTTGGCCATGAGTTTACTTTGGATCGTTTTTTTTTTTTTTACAGTGTTATATTCGTTTAGAGGTGATGGATACGAAGTGGACAGTTTGATGGTCGGACGTAGCATATTTCAGAAAACAGCAACTTCTTTTCGAAGAATTATTTAAGAAAAATTACGATTTTTGAAATACAGTTTTTATTCGATTTTATATAACGTAGCAAATGTAATCTTTTCGGAAAGAAATTTCAGACAATGCACAGGAAAATGAAAAGTTCTTCACGATCTTTCGAATCGTAGGTGAGTGTTTGTCACAAAGACATTCGATAGGTTTTCTAACTAACTTTTATTCGTTTCAGTCGATCTTTTCAATTAATAGTGGGAGTAATCGTTCAATGATAATTGTCTTATCTGCTAAATTTCCACCGAAGAAGTAGCAGCGGTGGCTGTGGTAAATTTTGCCTGGGGGAAAGCACTAATACATTTGTTCGGAAATTCCACGCGTTTCTATTCTATTTCCTTTAACACCCGATAGGAATCCTCTGCACACACGCGACAGACGTGGCAACACCTGCGGAATACTCATGGTATCCCGTCGATATTGACCCTGCTTAATGCGTCGCGTTACACCCAGCAAGCTCTCAGTCGGAATTTGAAATTGTAATATCGAAGCCTTACATCGCGAAATATCATATCGCCCAGTCGGATAAATGATATTCATACCGACCGCATAAATGAATACATTGCCGGCGATGGATTTCATGCAATAATTCCCAATCGTGAAAACGTCTTCTCCTCGTGTATATTAAGCTCTCTTGCTCCTCCAATCTCTATAAAAATTCTCGTGGAACGCACGGGAAAACTTCGAAAATTGTTGGCTAAATATTTGCGAATACTTCGTAGCGATAACTATGAAATATGTACGAGCAACGATCGTAGATTTTTAGATAAGACAGTAAACGAAACGTTGATTGATCAATGATTAACGCTTCACGGATGAAACATATTTTTGTAACTTGTAACTTTTATATTGGGTTGGCAACTAAGTGATTGCGGATTTTTTCATTAGGTGGTAATGAAAAAATCCGCAATCACTTAGTTGCCAACGCAATAGTAACAGTCGGATTACAGCATGTGTTTGAACTACAAAACATAAATATACGATAATTTGCAACAAGATTAATTGCAATTATTTCCAACCCAATATGAGCGATGTGCGATTGAAAGACTTTCAGATTTGCGAATGACGATTCGTTGTTGCTGTGTTATTTATAAATCGTGTCACATAATAAGACGAGTTTCATTCGTTTAATGGATATAATGACGATAAAATGACGATAAAATTTGATAATATGTGTATAGCGTTTATTTGTATCCGAGTAATTCGTAGGATCAGAATACACTGATCGTTTTCGTTATCTATGATTTTTCATTCAGATAATTGAAATTCTTATGCAAATGTATTTGTACTGATTGAAAATGAGAAACAGTGTGGGGAAAAGATAGTACTTGATACTGTGCATAAATGTCCACCAAAGAAAGATCGGTGAATATTCGATTATTAACAATGTGCAATGTAAATGATTGGATCTTCGCTTTGGAGATTTTCTTTTATATTTTTAAAAGGCATTTTTCTATTCCTTATTAGAACAGTTGTAATCATTCCAAATAGAATAAAATGAAACTTTTTTTTGTTCAATCTGCGCAAATATTTCTACAGTCCTTTCCCAAACAATTGCCCGAAAACCATCGAAAAATCCAGTTTCCCCATACACGAGTTTCGTTTCAAACGTTCACACTTCCAGTTCCATTCTAGCCAGCGACAGTTTGACATACTTTTCACTTGGAAAATCCCTCTCCAAATACGATATGTCCACTGGCAAACCCGCCCCGTCTCGTTCTAGGGTTAACTAACAGTCGGACCGGCAGAAAGGAAAAACCATGAATGAGATAGGTTGGAAATCGTTTCATCGGGAACGCGATTTCGCAATCGTAGATAAAGAAAGAAAGCGAGAAAGAGAAATGGCAGGAAGAATGGAAAAGAGAAAGCGAGAGAAACGATGACGGTGGATCGAAGATACGAGGCGGAACGAGACGAGATCCCGGCGATGAGGCACGTAGAAGAAAACGAACCCCGGCAAAGAAATAGTCGGTGGCTTTTTACTTTCTCCCGCGGGAACGGAGAGGGTAAAAGGCAAAGCTACGAAAAGCCGGGCTTTATTGCCTACGAGGGCAGGATCCTCGTGCACAGGATAGAAGATTGTTTAGATCCCTAGACCCCGTATCGTGGAGGAAGCTGCGGGGCCTATCTAGTATCGTATACCGCTCTCTCCCCACGGATTATGGTCGTGAAACGTTTCACGTCGTCCATTTTCCTGGCTCGTAACGCGACGCTTATTGTAAACTTGCACAGGATCCTACAAAGTCCTCCGACGGCGTTTTGTCGTACTTAGGGGGATCCTTCCTGAAATGATCTGTCCCGAGATTCCTTCGGCCACGTTTTATCTTCTTTTATGCGGTTACTCCGTCGAATATTAGACGATGACCGATTTTCTGGCCGCATACGCTTCCGATTTTTCCCAGACGAAGAGACCAATGTACATAGGCAATCGTTTGAGGAGACCGATAGAGCAGTGAAACGCTAAATTCCGCTTATCGTTCGTGAACATAGGCTTTTTTCCATTTCTTCCTTTGTTCTTTATTCGAAGGTCATAAGAAACACGATAAAGTACGCTTCTTAGTTGGATGTCACTTTCGAAACCGGAAATGGATATTTATATATCGTCAGGTTTATGCGACGACGATTCGATGTTGGTTAAAAAATGAACTGAAAAGTGCAGGTGCTTTCTCGTAGCTCTTACAATTCCTATTCTGTGTTATGTGCTAAACAGACGGAAATAGCGACGGAACGGTAGATTTGAGCGGTGTAATTCCTTCCATATTCGATCCATCGATGAACAAATGGCCCTTTAAGCGTCGAACAGAACGTTCGACGAGACATCGGTCGAAGGATCGTCGTTTGTCATCGAGAACGCTCGCGTCAGCAGGATTTATCATCGAAATAGGATGCTTCGATCATCCCCTTCAACGGTACTGTCATTAGAAACTCGAGAAATTTCCACCATTCTATCTACGTACTGCTCAAAATCCCGAATTCATCCATTTTCCAACAACGACACCGGAGAATCTTCCTTTCGTTCCGGCAGAACGCGCCAAGAATTATCGCGCGTGAAGTAGAGGCAGACACGTAGCTGGGTCGGACGAATGGACTTTTTTAATTTATCGCTCGTAGGAGCAGATTATCGCTGATTACGCTTGTGCGAGAAAGGAAGTTCGGGATGGAAACGACAGAGGGAAGGAAGAAAGTCACGAGGAAAGGGTGGCAGCAGAGATGAACGAGGAAGGAAGACGTTCGCGCGATTTATCAATTTCACGGGGACAAGGGAACTTTTTAAATTACATGGCGTTGATCGGCCTCGTCTTTCTCTCATTTCCCCAATCTATCTTCCCCGTCTGGCTACCCCTCGCCAGGACAGCTTCCTCGGCTTCTCGGCCGGCCAATCTGTTCGTCGTCGCGATACTTATTGCGCATCGAGCGATAAGCAAGCTCTGGCTGCACAGTGCACAGCCGCTTAATCCGATTTGTTTCCTTCGTTTCGACGCCTTGACGACGCGTATGTATGTGTGCCGAGTTAAATAAACGTCGTAGAACAGCGTGCCAGCAAGCGAACGTTTCTTGAATTACAAAGATACATCGATCTTGCCTTTCTTCTGTATCGACTGTTCCTCCAATACTATCGTTTACTTTCACTCTGCTAAGAATTATAGCGACGCAAGTCAGTCTACTATTACTACTACTTTGCATAAAAGTCTCTGCTAATAGTCTAAACTTACTTCGTGTAATGTCCTGTGTCTATTTTCGTCGAGAAACTCGCTACGTTTTTCAGGTCACAATTTTAATCAATTACGAAGTTAAAAGCGTGGACGATAGTCTTAACAGTCGAAATTAGATTTCAATTCTCAAAATCTTGGCTTACGCGGCGATCGCTTTCAGTTTGCTGAACGAACGTCGAAGATCGTCACACAGGTCGAAGGTTCCTTTAAGAAAGAAAGACAGCAAACTGGTACAGCGACGACATTGTTGAAGCGATTTCGCGTGTTCGTTGATCGTCCGATGACAACGTCGCGATGGGGCGTCGGGACGAGCGTAAAAGTTGCCGAAAAACGACTGGCTGACACGTAGAACGCTTCAACGTGGACAATAAAATCCACGTTCGAGCTCTCGACGAGACGTTTGTGGGATTTCGCGCGAGTACGCTGCGAGTCGGTCATTTCGCGAGCGAATGGCGTCGTTTCGCCGCGAGTTCTCCGCGTCATCGTTCGAGGGATCCGTCGTAAAGAAGTTCCCGAACGGCTCGTGCTCAAGACGTTGGTTGGCGAAAGCGCTTCCTCGTCGAGTATATACGCGCCACCATTTACTCTGAAAGCCTTTGTTCGATTTAAAGCATTCCTTTTCCGTGTTTGGGTTCGCGTAACACCACGTCGAGACGCTTCTTGCCGCAGCTTCGGGCGAGCATATATTTTGCGGCGAACGTTTCTTGAAAATTCCATTTCTCAAATTCTCTAGGATTTCGAAACGTTCGTCAGAGTTTATATTTCTGACCTCGCGCGCATCATGGCGGTTAGTTTAAAAATCGATAAGACGATAAGTCTGCAGTTATTTTTGCAGGAAATTTTGTTATACGGTATTTTTCGTCCTCTTATCCTTTTCTGCAAGGACGACAAGGTAGCGACGCGAAGCAAATTTAGCATCGAGCAAGAGTACGGTTAAACATGCACATTATATTCGGCAACTAAGTGATTGCGGTTTTTGTCATTAGGTGGTATTGACAAAATCCGCAATCACTTAGTTGCCAATCCGATACGTTTACTTGTCACGATTTGGTCTGTGAGACGTTCGGATTCGATGACTAAATTTACTACTACATCTTGTGTGCACAGTAGGGAACGAGGTCAATTACTGCTGACTCGTGACGAAATTACAGTATCTGTGGAAACGTGGAGGAACAGGAATATCAGGACTTTAGTATCTCTTCGCTCTCGTTGTGTTCTGCAGCGCGGTAGAACCGTTCGTAATACAAAACACGAACGTCTAAATGATTTCTATTGAGATATGTGTAACTTTGTGTGCTACACTAAATTAGCCGCGTAGTAATGACACACATATATGAGTATAAGAGTGTTGAACATGTGCGTGCACAGGGTCTCGTAAAACAGAAGAACATGCAACTGTTTCGTTGGTAGTTTGGTAAAGAAGATGGTGAAGACAAAGAGAGTGGTGAGACGCGTGCAAATATGCATCGATGAATATCTTGTACATCACATACTAAATAAATCTGAAACTATTTTCATATCAGTTCTAAGTGTAGTCCAAGTGTTCCTATACATTTATTTCGGCGATTGACACTTTACCCACCGATAGCCGATTAATCGCCTTTTTATCGCCGACGCTTACCGACCGATAGCCTTTAATCGGCTTTTTATCGCCGACAATCTTTCTCATTATTTAAACAGTAATTTGTTATTTAATACTAAGGTACCTTGCACAGTTGCTTTGTAAGCTCGCACAGTTTTATACCAATTTGAAAAACGTACCGTTCGCGATGAACAATTCGCGGCGCCAGGGAGAATCTGCGTCTGAAATGCCGGTCGGACGTGCGTATGTTGTTGAATCGCTAGCCGTCGGTAAAGTGTTAAGATGCGCAATTCTCAGCAATTTCAAGCAATTTAAACAGTGTATGGGAACAATTTAAGAACACAGTGGAAGATAGCAAATTAAATATCGTGTACGTTTGTGTTCGGAATTTTGTGTGGCCGTCTGTTTATGGCACGGACAGGCCCATTCTTTTCTTTAGGAAATTAGGAATTTCATGTCCTGCTCGAGCTGTAAACCTAATGACTCCGAGATCAAGTAAAAGTGCCCAGGAAAGGACCAGCCGGAAGGGCACGATGGAGAGACGAAACCGAACAGGTGGTAGGAAGAATCAGCAACGTAGGAGGACACTTCATCATCAGACATCGTATCGTACGGGTGAAATACTTCGCTCTCAACAAGATCTTACCACCGCCGTGTTCCTAACATCACACTTTACGTATACAACAAGTGCAAATACAGTGTTGGATTACTCTAACACTCAATCTATTAAACCTCCTCCACCTTGAGCGTTAATTCATTCGAGGTACGCGATATCGATCGATCGGTTGCTCTTTAGTCGATAATTCGCAACAGTTTGAATTTCTTATAAATACTTAAAAATCAGCGGTCTATTGATCACGTAGCAAAAGCTCGCGTTTCCCCTTTTCGATGATGTTTAAAAGTTGGAGAAGTTGAAACGTTCCGATGAACGATGGGGTGAAAAGTAAGAGAATGTTGTGAAAAAAGCGCGATAAAAGTAGGAAATCTGGAGCGAACCCTTTACGAGGGTTGAGTTCGGTTTGGAGACAATCATTTCGAACTCGTTCCGTACACCTGTGCTTGGTACATCTCGGTGCGGACCAGTTTCTTCCCTTCGTATTTATACGAGATCGTAAAACGAAATGGTTTGAGAGAATTTAACGAATTCCGGAATTCTTATATTTCGTTTTATTACACCATTTAGCAGCACACTGGTAATGGTGTCTTTAGGGCTGGGTTAAAGTTATATCCCTGCGTTCTTCATAGCCTTCTGTCCCTTTATCACCATTACTTGATAGACCGGATTAATTTGGGGATTGAACTACAACGTTCGCGTAAAAAACGGATAAAAATATACGTACAAGTTTTATTGGTCGGCTATCTCCGCCATTACAGACAGGCGAGATTGTGAGAAAGTTTCGAATGGAAATAAAAGTAGAAAGAAGTATATCGAAATAATTGACAGGTACATCGATGTAAAATGACACGACAAGGCAGAACTCAGCTACACCTTCCGCAAGTTCCTACTTTTGCGAGCTTCGGTATTTTTCCATACCGAACCGCGACGATTGTGTCACGTAAACTGGAGACGTAAGTTTTAAAGGACAAGAAGGTTGAGCCGTAACACAACTATTAACTTTCCTTTTATCACTCTTTATTATGAACTCAGTAATATACACTTGAATATACACTGAATTGACACGTATAAATCACAGTTTACTTCAATAAATCTATACGAAAGGTAATTACACTAATAAGTTAAGAACGCGACTGATCTAAGGGTAGAAACTTGGTAAAGACGTTGACTGTTCTAAAGATAGAGAACAAGTGATGTTCAGTGATGATGCTGTGGCGGAGGAAAGCTTGTGATGGGTGTGTCTAAGGACACGAGATGAGCTGATTTGTTAAGGATACTTTTGCTAGGAAAGTGAGAATAATAAACATTGTTTCTGATTGGTTAATTAAGAAGGTTGGTGGACTAGGAAGGATCTTAGCCGCCCCCGAGAGAGTCGCTAACGTGAGAAAACCAACTTTTCCTTATCATCCCGCAGTAGACAAAAATATAAATAACGCTGGAAATGGAAGATGATTGTTTTTGGTCTGAAGGACCTTAGGTGTGAAAATGCCAAGATTTATGATAGGTCCTTGAGGCTATTGAGGGTACGCAGTGAGGAACCATAAACTTCTGGTTGCTATCTCTCCCGGTGTATGTGGCATTGTCTCTGATGCGGATTGAGATGTGGTTGATGTCACAATTGCATCGTTTGTTTCTCTTCGTTGTAGATCGCAAGCTCGTCCAGAGACCTGATTTTTCTTTCGACTCCACAAGTCGACTCCAACGTCTACGCCGATGAAAGACGTTTCCCTCTGATCTCGTCATGCCCGTCGTCGCAAAATTTCGTTCGAGTATCCGACAAAGTGCACTGTTATGTACCTCTACGTAACACATATCACATACATAAACACACATGCATCTTCGACAAAGTCGATGTAAAAGCGTTTCCATTTTTGGCGTATCAGAGGCTATGAGCTTGAACGAGAACCAGAGAACCTTTTAATCGAACCAGAGCAGGAGTTATGTTAGAAGAATTATTATATCGTCGTAGACGTAGAATGCTGAACACAAAATCAAGCAGAGAACGCACAAGAACCACGATACATCGATGTCGATTCGCTTTTGAAATTTCTATTCCAGATGCTATTCGCAGTTGAATTTAAATTCGCTCTGTTTTATCTCGTCATAAGTTTTTCCCGCTGTATTTTGAGAATTTTTTTTTCGTAGAAAAAGCAAGTAAGAAGCGATTTTGTAGCTTTGGTTACGACTTCATACTCGTTCGTACATTTTAAAAAGAACAATGCGGTTTTTAAGCTACACTGTCCGGTAAGTTTCAATCGCCTACGATTCTTACGTTTAACTTTTCGCCTTCTGACCAAATATCTACAACTTTTGTCTGCTAAAACAATCCCCAGAGATTGTAGATCATAGAATATTGATGCACCATTGATTCAATGTTGATTCAACTTCCAGCAAACTGTACCCTTCGATAAATCGAACTGTTAGGTACCCATGAAACGCGTAAACTATAAAACGAAGATTTAGACAAAGCCTGGGTGTCCTATATCAACGAAAGATGATCGCATTTAGACATGATCGACGTAGTCGTGGATTTCAAAGATTTCACTAGCAAATTGCAGGACTTCCGGCGAATTCGGTAAAGCATAATCGAGGCTGGCGGTTTCGGTGATCCTGGAAACCAACGACTGGTCACGTTCCGCATCGGCGAATATACAAGCGTACACTGGCTAGGACAAATACAATGGATTATAGCAGCTGATATTGAAATAAACATTTAGCCACGCGATTTCCATCGTTCCATCTCGACCTAAGATTCTACTCGATATTGTTTTCTAGAAACGAAGCTGAAGAAACATAACTCGAGTAATTTACGAGCAGAGCGCTAATTGAAACAAGGGACGATGTAAATCTCCATTTAAAAAGAAATAACGATAATTCTTGGCGACAAACGATGGAAGTCGTTCGCGTGGAACCAATGGAAAGTCCGAGTCAATTAGATAACACGGTGTAAGTAATTAATTCCGAAGAGGAAACTGGCCGGGATCTTTATCAAACTTCGCGGAAACGAATGGAAGAAGCTCGACGAGAATCGAGGACGATTCGATGGAATCGGGGCGACCCGAGTTCGATTAAAATCTCTTCCGAGCAAAAATTCAACAACCATCAACCGGTAAATTGTTTCTTGCTGCGACGAATAAGGTTCCCAAGGGAATATCAAAGAAATCCTTCTTTCAATCTAATTAACCGATGCTTTTGTTAATCAACAGCGTTCCAGCGCTTCTCTTCTGTTCGCTCGAAATATGTCACGACGTGATATATCGATCGCGCTTTAATAATTTTAATCGCATCAGCTTCGTCGCTGGTAACGCGATACAATGCAATTTTCAATTTCGAGAAAAATTGACTTGACCGTCAATTGCCGTGCTCTGTTTCATTCTCGTAGATGTATTAGGTTGTTCGAAAAGTTTCTTTCGTTTCGTAAGGTGATAATAGCTGACCAATAATTTCTGTTTTATATTATTTTATTGAATTAGGTATGATCCATTTCGTTATATTTCTGTTATTACGTTCGTGCATAATTCAATAAACTAATATAAAAGAAAAAACATTGTGCGTCTATTATTTCCTTATAAAACGAAAGAAACTTTTCGGACAACCTAATAGAACGGCATAAGAATTGCCACAGCTGTGGAAATTTAATATTTACGTATAGAAATAGGTGATATCGATCGAAGCGGGAGGAACCTGTGCACAGAATCAAAGATTTGGCATGAATTTTTTAAGCGGTTGATCGAGACTCGAACGATAGGCCTGCGAGCAAGAAGTAGGATTATAGTCTTTAAATCGACGTATTGCTATCGGAGTTACCTACTACGTTTCGGCTGAACGTGATCGAATATGTTCTGCACAATTCTCTTTCGAGCTATTGCAAGAGCGAATGACATTCGACAAAATTATTAAACGTTGCCTGAATATTCGAAGAATTTTATCGCAGTCTCAAATATCGCGACAGCATTGGATGATATCGGTCGAGCATCGAAGAATACACAGCTACTCAAAACTCGAGGAAATTGAATAGAGTCACGTAAAAATTGACAAACAATACCCGAGAAACTCAGTTACGTTTAAAACTCGAATAATCTAGCTGACATCATTCAGGACGTAAGAGACAGACAAGAATCGCTAGATCGCTCAAACTTCAAAACAGATTTAATCCTTTCGCTACGGAGCGCTTGTGACAAAATGTGGTAGCTGTGAACGCAGCGCATTACGGAATAGTCGACACTGAGGTACGGAATGCTACGAAGTAAGTAAAAGTCGTTTCTTATTCTCTAAATTTTACAATGATATTTATTATATTTAGTAATATCATTTTACTTTATAAAATATACAGATTTATAATCATAATTTATTTTTTTTAATATTATAATGCTCATACAATATTTTTTAATACAATATAAAATTACTAAAGTATTTAAAGCCAAACACAATATTAATAATCAACTTTTGTATGATAAAGTTCAAAGCATGGAAGCACGCATAAACCAACATCACACTGTGAACAATAATACCTCGACTCACGTCTCTTTCCTCGTTTATGAACGTATATATACGCCCTTCGTACCTCAGCGTCTACTTTTCCACAGCGTACATATACGCTCTTCGTATATGAATGTTCATTCTTCGAGGGCGTATATATACGTCGGAGCGAAAGGGTTAAACGAGTCAATTAGAAATAAATGTCGCATAAAACTAAAAAATTCTCTCCTAAAGTCACTATTGTTACCTATTTTATAGCTTTGCTTACTTTTTACCTAATTCGACTTGTCAACCGACTCTCGACAAGACTCGTCAACTTCGACCTTTGAAAACGTATCGAACTTGTCTATGATTTCACGCGTCGTAATAAACATTTCATGTTTAACAAATCTATTCAAAGTCGCTTAAACACACACACACACACACATTGTATTACTTTTGCCAAGCGAAGGAACGTGGACACCTGTGTGAGAAGTGTCGTCGGTATTCTTTGTGGCGAATGGGGTGCTAAGTATGGAAAGATTAAAGGCAGAGCAGCAGCTGTTATGGCGCTCGAGGGGATGGGATTGGGTAGGCTGGAGAGGATCGTGGAACGAGAGAAAAAAAGAGTACGCGAAGAAAAATTGGCTGCAGGTAACGGGATTAAGAGTGCTACTGTACACCCGTTGCGGGATCATCCCGCAAGAAACTTTGCACTTGGCAACTTTTAATGCCCCGCCGCAAAATCCTATCCCGGCCTGCTGCCCCATCCTGTCTCTCTTTTAGCGTTTCGCCGCTACTCGCTTTCTTTACGCATACTTGCTGGCCTGTACAGGGGCTTAGATAGAAACGATTCTGCCAGCAAACTTTACACGTCGAGAGCAACTTGATCCTCTACTTTGGCCAAGCGGAAGGAATATTTTTTGCACGTCGATGCGTCTTGCTCTTCCTATCGACTTAACCGTTCGTGATTCTTCAAGTATCATACTTGGTAAATTCTTTTAGGGTTCTACCAAGAAACGATGTATTTCTCAGACGCGACTTTTTAACACGAAAGACGCTTTTTGAAGACGATTGAAGATTTTTTTATTTTTTTTTTATTTATTTGAATGCACATTGTAATCAATTCTCTCATTGAGAAAATTGAAGATTACATGGAAATATATTAGGTCGTCCGAAAAGTTTCTTTCGTTTTATAGGGAAATAATGAATGCTCATTTTCCGTTTTATATTATTTTATCGAAACACGTATGATCCGTATTGTTCTATCAAAATAAAGATCACAATGTTCGACAAATTAGGTTTCATGTTTGTATAAATATGCGCCGTTGTAAAAGACGTGTCCGTAAAGGCAAGACACTTTCCGGACAACTTAATATATATGGTAAGCGTAATATAATTTTGATAAATTTCTGATTTTGTTGTTATTTGCCGATTGAAACGATGTACTTTAATA
Organism: Bombus soroeensis; assembly: GCA_014737365.1. NCBI lineage: Eukaryota > Metazoa > Arthropoda > Insecta > Hymenoptera > Apidae > Bombus > Bombus soroeensis. Next base: position 2,859,898 of record JACXIL010000025.1, on the reverse strand, counting down.
TAACGTAGTTGACAAGAGGAATGTTATTAGAGAAATATTGCCATGTATAATTATAAGATTGAGAGATTGTTGAGATATGGCTTGGCAACTCGTATTTTAAATGAAAAGGAAGATTCAAAATTTTTGCTTAAAAATATAATTTTATTCAATTAGGTATTGTCCGTTTTTGTCGATGATCTTTTATCATCTTTCAGGCAGTGTCGTACTTCCATGTTCATAAAACTTCCGATTTTTGCCAGGAAAAAACTGAATTAAATGTGATTTCGCATCATCAGCGTCGTTAAAAATTTTACCATTTAAGGAGTTCCGCATGGAACGAAATAAATGGTAATCTGAAGGCTCAAGATCAGAGCTATATGGTGGATGTGACAACACATCCCAAGATCCAATAATTTTTTTAGCAATTTCTTAGCATAAGAAATGTCTAAGTGTACGTTAAAAATACTTAATTAAAAGACACATTTATAAAAAAGTAGGTAACGAGAGCTTCGTTAACTTCATCGCGATTCGCAAATCCAGTTAGCATTCGTAAGTCTTCATCTTTATAAATCCTCTATCATACTCCACAATTGGTGACTACTCGACGTGAGTTGAACACGACTAAACAACTTCTACAATATAAACTTAATTTCGTACGTTTACCTAAACTTATAACATAGCATTATGTATTTAAACTAATATTTTACGATCGTATCTACGTTTATATACTAAAAATGATACACACTGTTCCTTTCCATTTCCATTCCAGACTATTCCTTATCTAGTTGTAAACAATTTCTCTAAAAATTCCTCTCTCACATAACCGCGTACCAAGAAGATCAAACGCAATCTTCAAGACGAAATTTTCTAAGAAATTACGTCGGAACTGCAGACACGAAACCGAGCTATACCTGTACGGTTTGCCCGTCGGTGCATCTCGTAACTCGCATTAAAGCCGATATCATTATCGTCGTTATCGCGATCCCTGCCATCCAATCTTGCCGGAGTATCGTTTCCGTGGCGGTCGCCAGGCCACCCTCCGGTTCCCAGGGGACGATAACGCAAGGCCGCCACGATGTTCGTAAATTCCAACGTACAAATCCTCGCCAACAATCTCGTATTCGGAGTTTCTTGCCACGGTATAACGCAGCGATGTAGTATAAAATGTAAATGCCAGGAACGAAAGAGGCGGAGTCGTGCCACCAACCACCACCATCACAGCCGCCTCCGGCGTCCACCGTTGTATTAAACATTTATTCGCGTTTGTCCCGACATTAGCGCGCCATACAGACTGTCCCAGCGATCGTAGGACAATCAGCAACAACAATACGAGAAACAAGTGGAAGATATATTTCGAATAAACTGCTCTCATACGATGTTTCGTTAACGTGAAAGTGGAATTTGTCAACGTGTCGAGTATACTTGAAGCGACAACTTTCACGAAACGCAGGAAGAAAAGAAAAAGAACACGCAAATATGCAACGCATAACACAATTGATCGTGAACAACGAAAAGCGTGACATCGATCGACGACCGTGTGAAACCTTAAAATCTAAAATACGTTCAAACTTTACATGTTTTCTTGAAAACGAAGCCATAAACGGAGAGATCGTAATATACATTTTCCTTCATTCTCCCATACAGAAACGGAGAACCATCTTCTGTCGATGGTTTACTCGTGGCCAGTACTCGTCGTAATTAGTCAAGTTCGTATTAAACAAATTTTCAAATTTGATTTTCTCGAAAACGAAGTTCCGAGTGAAAGGAATGTTATTCTATATTTCCGATTTATTTTTCCACGTAGAATCATCACCTTCTCGATCGCATCGTGATCACCGTTCACGTTCGGCCAACGGGGATGTACCGCGTTTTCAGACGTGGCGTTTCGCGAAATAAATTCGCGACGATCGCGTACCCACCGAATATCGGCCGTATTTCATCCAGGTAGACCATCCTAATGCACGGTATAGAGCGTTCTCTCCGGATAAAGGAACCGCGAAAACGTTTCCTCGTGGGTATTAGCGTCATCCCTTTGCCGAAGATTGATGGAGCCATCCTGACAGGATTCTTCTTCCTTCGCCTGCCTCCCTTTCTCCGCGCCTCTAAGTACCACCATATCCTTCTCTAAGTATCGTTCCAAGTGAACTGCATAAAAAAGATCAGCCTTCCTGTCTCGACCCTGTACGCCACACCTTCCCGCGCCTCGTAAATGGTTATAAGTCATGTCGATGTTTATCACACGGCCACCTAGCATCGAGAAAAAAAGAAAAAAAACGGTTGTAAGAAGCAAGCTTCTGCTGGTTTCCTTATTTTTCTTCTTTCATGCAGAGGTATTCAGAGAGGAACAGTTAGAGAAAGTTAGAGTTTTTGAGGGATGCGGCATGGTGAACTTGAATCCTAAGAATGTACAAGCAATTGGTCAATTACAGTTTCTGAACGTTTCTTCTTAATTCTGATGGTAGACTACGTTCTGATTAAACGTGTGATTTTTCAGAAATTGTATATAGAGATTAGTTTCGATGGAATGTGCTTCCTCTGTGACGTACATTTCAAACTGATAGAATTTCTATAGCTTGATAGCACCAGAATATTGGGTTGGCAACTAAGTGATTGCGGATTTTGTCATTGGGTGGTATCGATCAAATCCGCGATCACTTAGTTGCCAACCCAATACATCGAGACAAATGAAACTATCGGCAACGAACGTGAAGAATATTTGAACGTATTGTAAGAATCGCGAGGATTTTTAGAGTTCCGCGAGAGAATGTGAATTTTTAGTCGGATCTTTAGAAAGTAAATTCATTCGGCTATAATTTACTTTATACATAACAGTGATGAAGACTGTCATTGGTTAGAACGTTGCACGTGTCTCGAATCGAGTTACTCGAACACTCGACTACGATGCGTTTCGAGTTTCGCAATTTCGCATGCACGGGAACGTTGAAAAAGAGAAACGAGAAGAGAGCGATAGCGTCGACGGTTGTTCTTTTATCAAACATGCCAGGTTTCTCTGGTGCGCTTTTTTTCGGCCGCGCGCTTGACGACTTTATAAAAAATTGAATTTATGAAAGCGTTGCGTGGGCGACCAGCACCGCCAGAAAAATTTATAATTTGTTTGATCAAGTTCGCGCATCGCCCCAACCGTTTGGTACAATGTTCCCTCCTGGGATGATATGTATTCCGTTTCCATGGAACCATCGCGAAATAACGTTGCTCGTTCTGCGTACAGTAACTCGCCAAAGTATTCCGTCACTTATCGTAGGAAACTTTTACGAATATATTACGTATGTTGCACGAAACTTTCTAAAATTTCGCTAACACTGTAACTATACACGGCTAACATAATTAGAAAATTAGAAAACAAATCTGAGATAAAAGATATTTAACGTAAATATACATTTCATAAATGGTACAAAAATATTTGCCCGTAACACGAATCCTAAATAAATAAATAAATATATAAATTGAAGTCGAAAATAATCTAAATAGGATCTTGTTAAATATATCCAGACTTATTATATATTATTATATATAACATATTCGATACTGCACGTTAACAAATTATTAAACGATAAATGCACTTGTCTTTAACGACAAAAATCAGGAAAATATGTTCCCGCCATTGATAATTAATAGGAAATATTTTTCTCGCTGTGTTAAGAAAATTCAGCATCGGAACGATTAAACTTTGATTGCCACGGTTTCTCCTGTGACGACACGATGGTCATTGGTGACCAGAGCGCTTGAACTTTTTACAATTGTAAAAATTGAATGAAAATTGACAAGGCTTTTTGAATATAACCGATAAATAGAAGATACTTTTAAATGAGAAGTGCTCCATTGAATAATTCAACATTTTTACTAAAACATCAATAAAAAAAATGAGGACAATTAATTTAATAACGCATTGGTGTTATGATGGAAAAATTAGAACAAATACATCGTAACATCCGTTTACAATTTCGATTTTGTTTCAAGCTTTTTCGATGTAATCGTTACGGTGTGTTAAATGAAATTTCAGAATGTTTCGTATAACACGTGTAATATATTCATAAAAATTTGGTATAGCGGACGTTCAAATACTTTCAACTGTCACGTCTACACGCCAATGAGCGTATTTATATGCGATAGCATTCGCGACTAGCTCGTTTCTATAAATATACGAAGATTACCGCGAGTTCGCCGCGCGTATTTATGACGCGAACGTAGCTGGGATTCGAAGCGAATCGTCTCGAAAGCGACAATACTTTCGCCAACCTTTCGTGACAACTCGTGGAAAGTAGATTCGCCGTCACGCGGGGCTTACTAAATATTTCTCCCCATCTCTTACATACTTTCTTACGTGCGATTCTTTTAAACCAAACGTGGAAGAAAAATATAGCTGCAATATATCACAACTTTGGACCATATGGTCCAGCTATACATACGCAAATCTCGTGTGTGAAAAATTTTTGGTCAACCGTACGCTGATTTCGTATCAGTCGATTCAAAGTGCCTGTATCGGTTACGATGAAAGAATAAAAGTATAGTAGAAAAATAATAAGACGAGTGATATATAAGTAAGTTGCAAATTGTGGTTTGCAGTAGGGATATTAAGAAAGAAATAGAAAATTATAAATGTACCTATGTATCTCCTCCTTGTAACTTTTTCAACTGTTAGCTACTTTTAACCCTTAACACTTTGACTGCCACGTTGGCCATATATGACCCGTCACGACTTCTCCTATGACGCCATGGTGGTCATTGGTGAGCGCTTCAACTTGTCCCAATTGTAAAAATTTGAATATAACCGATAAATAGAAGATACTTTGAAATAAAAAGTGCCCCATTGAACGATTAAACATTTTTATTAGAGCATCAATAAAAGAAAAATGAGAACAAATCTTGCATGTAACGGTGCACTGTGTTTGCATCTACATCTTTGAGGGGTAATCTACGAATATTATTATAAACACAGCTTAGAAAATAATCGTAAATGCTGCTTTATAATCATATAATTGAAGTTAGAAGTGTGCACATACCTTGCTATTATATACAGAATGAGCAAATACTGTTTACCAATATCTTCTACACGTTTCAACAATATATTCTGCGCGTTTTGCTTGCGACGAAATAACGAATGCGAATGGTTTGTTGAAATAAACGAAACCTTGTTACAATACGTCGCTATCAATTGTTACCAAGGCGTCACGGTGGTCACCCGTGACCGCCAATAAGATAAACGGTTCATTGGGGAAGAATGTTGTCTTACATCATTAATTTATTATTATTTTGCCATTATATGCTTTGAATAATAAAAATACTGCCGTGGCGTTCTGACCGAAACGTGTGATTTTGGTGTGACAGTCAAAGTGTTAAGTACAGGATTCTACACAATTCCGTACGTCGTAAACATGAAGAAAATTGAATCGCCGGTAGTAATCGCCGGCTCAAAACGTAAGTGTCAAGGTAACTCTCGATAAGATTAAACCTTGAAATTACAACATAGAAATTCGGATTTAAGTATTTTTATTATAATCTGCTTGGAATCTCCCCATCATGGAATTAAGTGTTACACTTGCACATTACCGTGCCATTAAGAGGCTAATAAAATTTCCTTGAAAACACCATGCGAAATAAGAATTTTGATCAACCGTACATTACCATAGCTAAATTATACCATTATGCAAATTTTCAATTAAAATTCGATATTCCTAACTCCTCCATTACCGAAGGATCAACGGAAGACGGAAAGGAAAGCAGATATACGGTTGTACAAAGGAAACGAGACTGTCCAGGTTGGAACAGAAACCTACGTAATACTTTTGTTAACGTAATACCTCCTTCGATATTCCGTTGAAAAGACACTCTGCTCTGCTCTTGCTCGTGTTTCTCGTCGTCCTGCAGGAATAACGCTCGTCATTCGGGGTTATACGAGATATAAAGGTACCCTCGACGAGAACGTTTAATTAGATCAGAGTAGTGTCTTCCCTCGAATGAAAGGAAATTTAATTCTGCAAGTGCGACGCGGAGTATCGATAAGCTAATCGGTGGAGCTGGCGAACAGGTGCGTATCGATGACATAAACCACCCTCGAGCAATCGGAAGGCAAATGGGTTAATGAGCTTTCCTGGAAACGATGGTGAAACAACGGTGCTGTTCACACTTCTGACTGTATCAAGCTCTACACTGGCTCACGAAAATATTTTAACACTTACCATGCCAAACTTTTTGTTTTGTACGTTGTCACCTTTCTATTACTACATTTGCGCTTGGAAATTAAGATGCAAATGTATGTAGAAGTCAGAGGATATTTTTCGTAGATATATTTAGATTCAGTAAAAAATTAATATACCGCGTAAAGAACCAATCTGGAGCGATATGTGTTAAAAATGATCCCATTGAATATCGAGAATTGTTAATTAATACGATCGATTACTTGAACACTTTCGTCGTTTCTAGGAAATGTACGCTTGTACTGAGCATCTTGCAGTTTCTATGTAAGTTTACAGGTTTGTTTCAAATTTGATTAACACGAGAATAGTGATAGTCGAGTCTCGTGATGGTATTATGAAGATTTCAAAACTTTTTCGTATACAAAAAGACACACACAACGCGTAATACATTGGTAAAAGAGGCTGCAAGTGTTGGAATATTTTCGTGAGCCCATATATCACTCTGAAATCTGCCTTGACCACGATTCTGTCCTACTCTGGGACGTTTTTATCCACTTAATCCTGTACCCGCGTTCGACTATGTGAATTTCGCGAGGCTGGATCTGCACGAGCTCTGTTTGCCCGGAAGTTCCGGCTGGAACGAGGGGCTTCGTTTAACCTCGATTCGTCTATCGAGCTACCATCCTCGTCGATTAAACTCGTCGAGCAAACAGACAAAGAAGCTGCACGAGCGGGATAGAAAACTTGGGAAAATCAGCTTGAAGTTTTTCACCATAAAGAAACATGTTACTTTACTATTTTTTCAGAAAATGCTCCTTGAAGCATAGTACTGAAAGTATCTTGCATAGAGAATTCATTGGTGCAAGAAAAATAATCTTAACAAATTGTACAAGAGTAGGTACGTAGCGCGATATGTAAACAGCGATGGGGTGAATGAAAGTTAGTTCGATTGGATAAACCGGTTTCCCGCAATAATAAGATTCAAGATAAATAAAGTGAACGAAAACGGAGCAGAGAGAGAGAGAGAGAGGCAGAGCAGGCAATGGATCGATCGACACGCCGGATGCTTGAAATTTTTCCAGCCGGCGTGACGACGCGCGCGGCTAATCGAGGCGACAGAACAGAAGGAACGCAGCTATCGACGAAGCAATCGAGCGAGTCGGCTTAACCACGGTAGAAACACAAAGTGGTTACCGAATGAAACGATCTTGGCTGTGTGTGTCGGTGGTTGAAGGAGCATCGGGACACGGAAGAAGAAAGTCGACGACGAGCAGCGGAGTAGAGGAAGCAGAGAAGGCCAGACGGGCCAGGAATTTATCATTTCGTAGCTAAAGTGCCGTAGTGGCGACAAGGCTGAAATTGTAGTATTTGGGAGTCGAGTGGAGGCTCCAGCGAAGAGGAATGGAGTGGAGGCTTGGAGAATCGCGAGACAACGACAAAAATACAAGAGTAAGGGAGCAATGGGATGCCTCTGCGAAGATCGTACCTGTCTGTGGCAAAGATGGAGAGAGAAAGATACAGAGGATCGGACGACAGTGGAGAACAAGAAGAGAAAGAGGAAGCAGACGGCGGTGCGGGGGCAAAGAGAATGCGCTTGGCTAGATGACTGTGCCGAGTGAAACAGTTGTAGAGGACTATGGAATTCTATTAGAGGAACGAGGACAGGCCAGGAACAAGCTGCGATCCTAAGCGACGATTCCCCGGTCCCGGTAGCCACTCGTGTCGTCCCGCTTTCGTCTCTGCTCTTCGTATCCGCTTCCGATCTTTCTCTCTGTCACTCTTTGGACATTGCTGACAGTAGCCGGCCGAGCGAAGCGCGCCGGCCAGCCAGTCTGCCTAAACCTCTGCCTACATCACTACCGCACTGCGACAATTTGATAGCTCGATCGGAGGCTCTCGAGTATATCCCAGCCTCTCCTGTACCCCCCTTGTCTCTATGTTAGCCCTCTATACTTGCTACCCCTCTGCCCTCTGTGCTACCCTACTCTATGTTACCCTACTCTGTGTTACCCCGACGCGAGCCACGAATCCCCAACCCCCGCAGTACACCGTCCCAATGAAATCGTTGCCCCTTGCGATCAACCACCGCGAACCCATTAGGGGTCCGTCTGTAGTTAGGGCATACATCGACGGGAAAATTTAGTTGCTCGGTATCCACCATAATTTTGCGATACACCGAAGGAGAAATATATAGCGGAGCTATAGGATGAATTGTTGCGGCTGCACCGGCTATCTATGGTCCTTGCCTGCTACACGCTTTCTATACTCTACGAGTTCTACTCTGTTCCGTGTATTCGCGTTGCGCTGTCAAACGTTCGTTACTTTGATCTTAATTTAAGATAGCGCCTATTCTCCAGGATCCGTTGCTACCCGTTCTATTAGAATCGTTCCAGCAGGATAACTAGACCTTAGACTTACAGTTCGATCGACGTTTGCCACGAACCAATGTGGACCGATTCGCGTGAAGCTACCACGTACCTCTGTGTCCTCGCATAAAAATGGGATAGGAGAAAGTTGCGGTGGAAAATACGGGGAAGCACGTAGGATATGGAATCCGTAACTGTACAGATCAAAGATATCCACGCATGAGAACCTTCCAATTACGGGTCGCACCCAAGAAGACAGCGACTTCTTTTCATGCAGCCTGGAATCGAACTGGAGAAAGAGAGAGACCAAATGTACCTATATACCGGAAAGTGGAAAATGCGGAGGAAAAAGAAGAGGGAAAAGAGGGACGAGGAAGAAGAGAAAGTGGAAGAGAGAAAGAGACGGAGTGGCCGACGTGGAGGGCGTCAATAACGCTCGCTTCACAAAGGGTCGCGATGGGAGGATAAATCGTGGAAGAGGCGCGACGCCGCAGCCTTTGTCGAAGCAACCACCTCGAGGCAGTGTTCCTTCAGCCACGCCCCGGAAACCTTTGCCTGCCTCGTGTCAATGGAGACGAGGCCTTATTAGGATCGACGGTAATTTGTCGACGGGGAAGTTTGCTGATGAGGATTCCGACTACAAGCTGCAGAGCCTCGAGACCGCCGACAACGTCTTCGTGGAAGCGGATCTCAGCCGTGTGGCGAAGGGTGCAGGATAACCTGGATCTGCCTCCGACCGTCGCGGATTTCGAATGTGCCGCTGATTGGACAATTTCGGCTGTTCGATACAATTTCTCTGCTCGTCGCTTAATTTGTCGCTTGATTCGTCGCTATACATTCGAGTTGCCAGCCATCGTTCACCGGTGACAGGCTGATTGGCTGCCCTCTCGAAAAATTGTTAGAAATTGCGAACGCGACGATCGGCGTACGAAGATATATCGCACGACACTGGTGAAATTAGGCGATTGAATTGGACGAACGTTCGTTGAATTTTCGCTACGTTTAGTGTTATAACGATGCAGAATGCAAACTGCATATATCGTGGAATAGATGGAACGTGTCCTCCGAGAATGTTGAATATTTTAGCTATGGAGCAAAGATGGTTTTGCGTGCTTCAACATGATGTACTGTAATATCTGTATTTGTAAAATAACGTGTATTTGATGTTTTACGTAAAGTTCAAAGTTGCGTAAATGTCGGGAATGAAAAATGTCGATGTGAGCGAAAAATATTTTTGAGAACTAGCAAATGCTACTACAACTGTCTGTCTGGCGAACATCAAACGATTTCAACTTTTCGTCGGGATAATATTAACGCTGTCGAACATTTTATCAACTAAATGAATAATCAAAATTAATTGATTTGATCTAATTAGTTTAGGCAGTTTCGAGGATCGTTACAAGTAAAAATTATAAATAAAACATCCGTTTCTTCCGTTATCATTCAAACTTCTCGAGAATACGCTGTGAAAAACCAGCGAGAAAACCGAAGATAGAAACTTCCAGTCGCAGAAATGATAAGAAATACTCTGAAGCATCAAAGAGGAGGTTCGATCTTCGTGTAACGGGAGTTACGGCCTTCCTCATATTTTAACGGAATGCGGTAACACGGGGAATGGAACGATGGTTCGGCAGCTCGTCGCGGCAAAACTACGTTCCCCGCGTTCAAACCAAAACTTCAGGCAAACTCTGATTGCCGTATGCGACCCGTACACGCGTTCGTTCGCCCGCGTCTACTCGCATTCGCGGCGTTCCGTGGTAAATTCGTCTGCTCGCAAGGAAATCCTCGAACGAACTTCTGACACGGACAGCCGCAGCCCCGTTTGTCTATTCGCCGCATTTGCATGCATATCCCCGTGTTTTGGCACGGCAGCGACGCGATTCACTGTGGTTGTTAGGTAAACTTTGAATATGTTACAAATACGGCCCATTATACTTAAATTACGTTCCGCATTCTAATGGCCGCATTTATACGGCACCGTCTGACGACCCGACCGATTCGCACGAGCCACGACTGCAGAAACGTAGATAATATTTAATAAACAAACATGTCACACTTGCTCGTTAACTTGCATGGGAGAAAATAAAATACGACAGGAATAATGTGCAGACTAACAAGTGCCTAGCCTCCTACTAATTGTAGCTAGAGCGACTTTAGTCCAAGATAATTCTCACAATTTGTATCTCTTCTTCTACCTGTTTCAATCTTTTTACCCTAGGTCTCTTCGTTCCTCCTATTATCGGCTTTAAAATTAAACTCGATCGTCTATCCACGGGCAAGGAAAACCTCTTGTTGAAGTAATTACTTTAACACGTTGACTACCACGCGTGTTTTCACTGAAATCTCCGTTAGGCCACGGGTGCAGCAGTTCTCTGCTAGGTACTCCCACCGATATTTTAGTAATGTTAGTAAATAATTTTTTAAATAAACCATTTTCGTATTACTTTTATAACAATTCAAATAGATTTATTATTTCCTCTGGAATATCTTTTCAAATACCTACGACGATCCTTCGCAAGTAGTCAGATAAGCGACACCCGAATATGGGTTTCATGACCCTGCCGGAAACTTTGCTGACACCCAAATACGGGTTTCATGACAGTCAACGTGTTAAGAAAAACTCTACATATTTAATTTTGTATATCAGTAACCTGGAGACCGCTGTTACACAGAAAATAGAATTTAGTGAAACAAAGAGTATTCTAAATAACGAGGGGTCCATATTGTGCCCTTGAATATAAATTGTTTTGGGTTACAAGGTTTAGGTACAAAGGAGCTAATAAATAGATTTTTATTTATGTTTCTTGTAGCCTATAGCTAGAGCTACAAGCTTAAATTCTTTGGTAATGTCCTTTGCTACAAATATATGAACGTGCTCCCCATGGATAATATTGTATTGTAACACTATGAGAGTGAGAATCTGGATCAGTATAAACTTATACATTATACTTATATTTATACCTTTACTTGTTTCAATATATTTTTCTATTACAAATTCATCCACTCGTTCTTCTCTCAGTCAACCTCAACATCTCTAAAAGTCAACCAGAGAACATCAAGCTTTGGATGGCTCTTATCCATTGAAATGTCTAAATCTAAAATGTTATCTCTTGCTTTATTAAATCGATGATATAGTCGTCACAATGGACACGAGTAGACTTGGAAATTACGAACAGTGTTCGTAACATCGAAACGAGTGTATTCGGACACCTATCTAATCCCACCTATCTGCTAACAAATTCTCTAACCATTAAGTTAGGCCAAGCTCGTTTCAGTCGACCTGGAGTTTCAATAAAAATCGTGTCAGGAAGATGAACGGCGAACACCTACTTCGGCTTCTAACGTTCCAAACGACGTCGATCCAATTGACCAAACTGGCCATTGTCACAGACGGTCGGAGACTTTCGAACGAGCCTATTAATTTCCAGCACCGCCTTCACGCTTTCCAGACAGAATGCTCAGGCTGCTACCCTGGCTCCCTCCGTTTCCCTCATTTTCTTCCCTTCTCGCACTCGATTCTCCATTATTATCGTCACTCCGTGGTCCGGCAAAGTGAAGTACACAGGAGATAGGCGTCCTGGAGCCCAGTGACAGGGTCCATTAGAAGCGGTTTACTTAGGTCCTTTAGGATTAATCTCCGCCTCTGCTCGCCGCTCCTTGTCTCTCTTTATCTTCCGCCTCTAGTAGCTGTCCTAGCTCGCTCTGCTATCGCCTTCTATAGCGATTCTATCATCTGATCCCGTCAGCCGGCAAGAAACACCGGGATACACAAAAGAAGCTTCAACGAAATCACATTGGGAGGTAGCGGGCCGATATCTCGCCCTTCTTTCCACGAAAATGCTTTTGCCGGTGCTCCGTGCGCTAGACAACCTTTGTAGATAAATCTTCCGATGCAACGAGACTACTTCAATCTGAAGGACGACGCACGATTTCATGAGATGCACTACGATGCTTCGTTCTTGGTTCTTGCGAATCACCTTGTGTTCATCATTTTAATTAGAAAAAAAATCTCGTTCTACATCTGCGAACAAATTTCCTCTATCTCAAGCCTTGATAACAATAATAATTAATAACAAGCAGCACGACGCACTGCTACAAGCTTTATCGCGTTTAATATCTCATCAGTGACACGATGAGCTTCTCCTTCGATGTTGGTTAATTACTCGATAGCTTCTACATATCGATATCGGACTTGTGTATATTACTAGTGGAATATTTGCAATGATTTTCTCTATTGTACCATTATTCTGTCTTCCATTAAGCGGATTTTCTCGTTAATTAAATTAATAGAATTACGAATATTAACCTTAATGCTATATAAGGCCATATTAAAACCTGTTTGGAGCTATGGGATCCAACTATGGGGAGCAGCAAATAATTACAACATAGAAATTCTTCAACGATTCCAATCGAAAACTCTAAGATCCTTAATAGATGCATCTTGGTATGTTACCAACGAAACAAAAATTCATCGCGACCTTAAAGTTAAAAAAGAAATATCCAAATTCGGTAATAGATATAACATAAGAGTTAACAATCACCAAAAACCCATTAGTTACTCAATTACTTGACACGACGGATCAGATCCGCAGGCTAAAAAGATTACCCTCTAGATTTAAACGATTATACACGATATAGTATCACGTCTGAATAATTTACTTATAATTCTCAAAGAGAATTGGTTGTAAAATTCTTCCAAATATAAAAAAAAAAATGAATATCTGTGCCCAAAGATATTCCCGACGTAGGAGGATCCTTGTTCCCTACAAATTGTTGGATTCTGTGGAGACAAATAGATAGAGACTCCTAACTTTTGGTCGTATACGTAAGTGTATAAAGCTTTGAGTTAAGTTGCACAGTCTGTTGCCCTGGATCCGAATTTATACGACTGCCTTTTACGTTCAAAGGTCAAAACCCATCTCAAAGGTTGTCATCTTAGAAGTACAGATCGTACGATTTCGAAAGCAGTTCCGCTTGAAGATTTCCTGCGTGATTTTATATGTCGTGAGCGACGTTTCCTCGACACTCGAACGAACTACTTTGAATATGAAAATAATGCAAGGTTTTAATATTAACGCTAATAAAAACATTCTCGCTAAACCGTGTCGAAAATCGTTGTGTCAGACGCTTTACAAGGAAATATGAGAAATTTCTCGCGCAAAGTCGATGAACGATAAATTGAGAACGATAAGACGCAACGAAGAGGAAAAGATAATTGATCGTGGTTGCCTTGTAGGTCAGAAATTACGGGACGACGAAGCCATTCCATGACCGACGTGCCGGAAACGATCCCCGGCTCTGTAAACAAATTATGCATTCACCGTGGACGCAGCTGCGCGTTTTCCCTCGGTCAACGATGGCTCGGCCATTCTGGTCCATAGTCTGCTTCCGGTCGCGTTTGTTCCTATCGGTTTTGCAAGGCCGTCGTCTCGTTTGTATTCGCCGTTGCGAACTGGACTTTTTGAGCGTCTCACCGTCGATTTATGTCTGATTTATGCGCCGCCACGCTCATCCCCCGGCTCGGCATCAGCGTTTAAAACCGCGTCGCAACGACTTCTGGCCCCTCTTTCTCTCGTTTCGTTCGCCGTTTCTCGTCGTATAATTCGCTCGCGACGACGCCGGAAAATCACGGCACAATTAACGTTCTGTTTCGCGTCCGTTTCCGGCCAACGAGCATTCCGCCTGTTTTTCCTCGCGTACCCGTTAAACGAACGTTAAATTAAAACTCTCGCGTTCCGCCTTGAATTTCGTCTCGCGAGATCGACCGGAATTTCACCGTCTGTCCTCTTCTTGCCACTGAGCAAAATTAAGTAATGCACCGCAACGAACGCATTACCACTTGCCTCGTAAATTTCGACTAAGCTCTGAGTAATTACGATCCCTTCTGAGAAGCCACTTCAACAGATAACTGACACTTGATTGCTATTCTCTCACCCTGGTGACTTCGCGTTCTATGAAGGCTATTCAGTTTCTCTTCGTCTAACCTTATATTTCACGGTCCTTTGGTTTGCATATTGTACAATTAGATTTACTACGAATATATTATTCGTAGTTATATCAGCTAATTGTACTAATTATACACAGACTCTGTTATTCTGTTATCGAACCTCGTGTCGATTCAATAAATTTCTACATTCCAGTAACTTGGATCCAAACGTATGCTCTAGCAAAGTGCACTTGTTTTTCCCCGCTTCAAATATATTTACAAGTTTCTAGCGTCGGTTTTATCGAACAATCGAGTTCACTTCCACTTCTCTTTGAATTCAAATTTGAAATACTTTGTTAATGGAAACTTGTTATTTCAGTTGAAGTATCCTTTCAAACGAAGCTGCAGTTCTCCCAACGATTGTCTGACTTCAAAGGAACGAAAGTTATTAGACAACGTGATACTATCCCTAGTTTCATTTTCACTGGTATTGATTTGCCTAAATCGAGTCATCAAACGTGGTAATAATAAATCAGATTATTCAAATTCAACCGACTTGAATTTCAGTAAGTTAACTGGTATGAACGAGGCATTAAGTAATTTGACTAATTTAAGCAAAGTTTAAGAGAGGGATTTTATACGATGTCTCGAAGGAATGGTTTGTTTAAGACATTTATGTTACGATGTTCCTCGGCAAACGGGGTGAATTTCATCGCTGTTGCTACGACGTTCTAACGAAATGACCCATAACGTTTTATATGATGTATTTTTATGCAACAAAAGAGGCATTACCATATTAGATGTGCTATAAAAAGCGTAACAATACTTTATCGTTTATCCAGCCACATTTTCCTAACAAGAATCCATACGACATTTCTGTTGCTGATATTCCTCGAGCAAACATCAAGCGCTCAAATGTACATAGCTAGCAGGGAGATAAAATTCTTTGGGTAAAAGAATTTTCACATAATTAAAATAACAAATATTTGTTTGCATATGATTATCCATATTCGATTCCAAATAGTGTTCATCGCTGCGTATCTTGAACAATCTTATGCGTTTCAAAATCACAAAATTATTGGATTAATATCTTCACCTACGATGACTTCACGATCTATGAAAACGCCAGATCCAAGCTTCATCGGTAATTTTAAAAAATCATATACGAGATAATTTGAATTTTTCGTCACGCGTATAGGACAAGACAAAGCTAAATGTGATTGATAATCGATGCAAGAACCAGCTATCGATATTCTAATTTCGCGTGTTTGATATTTTTCTTTTTCGACAACAGTAAAAACATATTCCCAACGTGAAAACGTATCCCAAAATTCTTTTTCTCTTCTTTTTTTTCTCCATATCCTCGACCAACTACGCTGCATTGAAAGAAGAAAAAATAGAAAAACGGAAGATAAACGATACAGCGGAAGTCTTAAAAGCTTCCAGGGTTCTTCGCGTTCTTTCGTCGTTATCTATCGACACTGACAGCGGGCTAAGGTGGCAAGTCGGGTTAGCTAGGTAAATTGGCTTAAGGGATTTCACCGTGGACGAGCTTAATACTCGGAGCTGTACGATGTGCTCGTTATAGGTCCAATCTACGGTTCTGGACCAAGGGGAAATCTGATTCGTGCGTTCCATGCACGCGATCGCAAACTCCTTCGTTAGCGCTGGAAAACTTCGGATTACGCGTGGCGTATATCGCGAGAGTGCGTCGACCCTTTTCCCCGAAGCAAGCGAATCGAAAACGCTGGCAATCCGATAAAAAGCAATTACCGCGGACAACGGTGACAGTGCTTAACTACGACGACATATTCCGTCCTGTCCTTTTTGTAATTCTCATCGACCGACCGTCTGGAAAGCTCGTGCGAAGTTGACGCGGCGACAGCTAGAAGGCTCGAAAAAGGAAACGAGAAAAACGAAGATCCCGACGTTAATAGACATTTCAGTCTGTAATATCTTGTTACCAGTGACCATGTACACCGGGTGCTCCAATATTCTCAAACTATCATTTTTTAACCTGCTCTGTATCGTATTGGGTTGGCAACTAAGTGATTGCGGATTTTGTCATTAGATGGTATTGACCAAATCCGCGATCACTTAGTTGCCAAGCCAATAATTCGGGAAAGGTCAAGTTTCTCGATATAACGAGGCAACAGTTTTCTAGATGAAAAAGTATATAAATCGTTTGGAGATTTACTAGATAGGAAATATGAAAGGAACGATTTTATGCCATTGTGTATTAGAAACCTGGAAGAAGAAAGACGATATTAAAGAAGAATTAATTTACGTGGCGGATTAGTACGAAGAATCGGTGATTCATTGAGACGAAATTCAATTTTTCACCACTGTCGATCTTGTATTTACCGACAAGAATGATAGATATTTTGAAGTATTAATTATACAGTATTAATTATATCGATCGACGTTTTATTCTCGTCTTGTATCGGAATTTCCAATACGTTATCGTTCTCTTCTTTTCGTATTTTTCTTCAAACTTTTACGACGAAGCTTCGGACAATTTATATTTTCTTACTTGTATAATACATAATACAACACGATAATAATAATAAGAAGAAGAACGGTATGTGTGTAAGATTAAAAAATACAGTTTGAGTGGGAAAAGTTGGAACACCCTGTAAATTTGTCGACCGAAAGGATAGGTTTTAGCTGAAAGGCGATGAGTTCATCCTGGAATTTCGTAACGTTGTCTCAAGACGCGATAACAAACGTTTTCTTTGCTTTCTCAGCAAACACCTGGCATAGAGCTCATTACTATACAGTTGTCAAACAGTGGCAAACAACGACACTTCACTGTACGAGCTGTGTGCGCAGCTGGCTCGCGTTAGACACGTGGAAATTAGAAGTTTTCGCGCTTAACGAACCACTAAGGATCCACGCGACCGTGTACTTTCAAAACAGCCGCGAATTAACGATGCCGAACACGACGAGGGAATTTGTCGAGAGGACATCGTCGAGTCAAAGAGTCTGTCAAAGTTTGAACATGGTGTACGGGATCGAACAGAGCGCGAATAATACCTGGCAAATTCACCTGGATTTACCGCATTTGTGAGATCGTCTTGAATTACTTACAGGACTTACAACTGTCTATTACATACAGATCAATCTCTAATTCGTGTCTGCTCTCGAGAAAACAATATATTTGATAGAAAACTAAGTCTCGGGACTGATCCACTTTCTTCCAATTTCACAATTTTATTACGTAAGTACGCGATTAACGTTCGATTCTCGAGCAACGATTTACTTAGCTTCTTCAGTTCACTTATGAGAGATAACGTGAATAATAGCAAATTCCATGATGAATTCAGAACATAGTGTTTGTAACGCCAACAGCTTTACCGTTTTTCAATTTGTGGATTCGTGAAATAAACAATTTTTAATGTATAAATTATACGTACCATCGTTGAAACCTGCGGACCACCTCCGTTTCCAAGAACAATGTGCGTTACGTTGCGATAAGATGCTTCGTTTTCATAGTTCACCTGCAAGCAATTCAAAACGATTATTTTACCATATACAATAATAATGCAATATCACAATGCTGCCATAAATTGATCAAATATCTCGTCGTAATATTTTTCAAATTTGTTTCAAACTTTACATAAGCACGGTAGTCGAGTTTCATAACAGCGCTAATCAGATTTCAGCGTATCGCATAACACGCATAACGCGTTAAAAGTGTACGAACGTTTCCTTAAAACATACTCGTGAACTATATAAGAAACGCGAACCGGATGACAATATGAATCGAGACGACATTGTAAATTATCTCGAGACAAGTGATACGCGTAGATTGAATAATTAAATTAATCCTCGGAGAGGAAGCGGCTTCAATCGAGCCGAATTAACACGCAACGAAATCCTATTACGCGTCGAATCTCTGATCCGAGCAGCGTGTAGACAAAGCTTATTACAATGACTTAACCGTGAATTACCGCCTGGTTAAACGAAGGCCCTCTCCTCGGATCGCCTGCCTCTCTCTTCTCTTACGCAATCCACAAGCGGCATGAACAAACGGCCGAACGTTTATCCAGTTCCCTTCGTCCCGTCCCGATTTCCCTTGCTACCATAAACCAGCGGCGAAATTCCGACGCACCACCAACGCAGAGCGTACGCAGGCTTATAGCCGGCCGTCCGCAAAACCGTAAACAGCCCTTAAACGCGCCCTTAATCCTCATCCCCGCCGTGGCTTCCTCTTTGCGTATGTATATTTCTGTGTACGTATATGTTTATGCATATATATATATATACATAAAGAAGGAGTAGCAACTACGCGGATATAACTTGCGAGGTGAACGTAATAAGGGAAAATAGGTAAACAAGAATTTCCGCGGCCAGGTAATTGCACATCGAGGACGCTGTTTAATTGGTCTGCTGATTAATTGCGAAACGAGGAGAATAACTCGTTTCTAGGTACTTTCATTGCTATTAAAGTTAAAGCGGATAATTTGAAATTTTTCAGAGACGCTATATTTTACAGGATTTTCTGCGATTTTATGGCAAGTATTGCTTTAAGTTATAAATATATCAATCCTCACCGATCAAATGTTAATATCAATACTGTAGGATTGTAGAGGATGGTTGGTCGTGTGGTTTAAATGACGAGATAACTCGATGTTGAAACCAACGTCAAATGAATTTAAAAATAATTAATACAGACAGAGAATGTTCGCTAAGACGCTTGGTAGTAACTGATTCGCTAAAGACTGTGTATTGATCGCTAATAAAATCGCTCGAGGCTGAGACTGAGAAACTGGTCACCTTACTTACGATCGCGTTCGTTTATTTATATTGGTCGGAGGAGAGCCGGAAAATTTAAATTCGACTTTGTTTGACGGTTACACGTAGCGGCGACATTGTTTTGCCCGGAGTTTATTTATTATTTCATTATGTATGTCCTAACGATGTTGATACCCCGAGGCAAAACAACATGACTCGAATTGTCCTGTAGCTCATGTGCCGCTACAGGATTTTTACTACAATTAGTTTATTTACAATAAATGGACAATAACTGAAACTTCTGCAACTGTCTTTGAAAAACGGTTTGTTTATGAAATTAGCTAGCCCGTCAATTTGACGGGTTTCGTAGAGATAGGTATACTACATACAAATTTCAAAAATTAGAAAGCCTAGGAAAAAATAGTTGTGTGTATAAATTCTTTAGATTTCTTATTTTATTTGGATGCACATTACAATCGATTCTCTCATTGAGAATTTTAAGTAAGTTTTTCTGACGTGGTACTATAACATGATTAAAAGTATAAAGTGTGTTTGATTCTAATAATTTTCTTTAGATGAAATAATTAATTTACGATGCAAAATGATTAAAATTAATACTATGGTTTTTGGGATATTTCATTTCGAAGTTTGAAATCCGTCAAATTGACGGGTCCCGTTTAGTGTTAAACAAGAAACGATGGTTATTTAACGTGAACTAATCACGATAACGTATTGTAGTATCGCGGAAACACTTAATTAACTGTTTATAATATATTTATGATAAATCGATTGTACAGATGTTGATTAGACAGGAAACGATGGTTGTTTAACTTGAACTAAATACAATATCCTACTGTAATTCAGACAACTCGATAGTTAATTCGCCTCTCTCTCTCTCTCTCTCTCTCTCTCTCACACACACACTCTCTCAACAACGCAACTCGTACTCTCTGGACTTCTCAACTCAACTATCTGACTCCTCGACTTACTCTGACTCTTCATTCGTCCTTCTCCTTTAGCACTCCTTTTGTCTCTTCTTAGCTCCACCACACACATGTTCCGCAAGGACTAGGTAACCTTAGTCACACAGGTAAGTAACGTAAGCAAACGACTTTAGGACGGACGACACTGTTTATGGTTTATTCGATACCTCTCAGGCCTCTTTGTTCACGATACTACAGTATTATAATTAAGACAACTAGATAGTTAATTTGCAACTCTCGTCTCCGCGGATCCAACACTCTCTCTCACGTGGACCACACTCTCTCGACAACGCTAGCAACACTATCTCCACAACGCAATTCGCACTCTCCGACTTCTCAACTCACAATGACTGTTAATTCCTTTTTGTCCCTTAGCAACCTCTGTCTTTTGTCTTAGCCCCACCACGCACATGTTCCGCAACCGCTTGTTTATAATTCGCCCGACACCCCCCAGGCCCCTCGTCCACGATACTACAATACTAGCATCCTAATGGGGTAATTCATTGTTGGGGAAATTACAAAACTCGTAAGTTTCATTTTCTCATGATGTCTCGCCCTTTTAGGATAAATTTCGATGTATTAGGTTGTCCGAAAAGTTTCTTTCGTTTTATAAGGAGATAATAGACGCACAATTTTGTCAAATTACGTACGATCCATTTTATTATGTTGAGATAAACACCGCGACATTTCACAGATTTGGTTTCACGTTTGTATGAATGTGCACTGTTGTAAAAAACACGTTTGCGAAAGAAAGACACTTTTCGGACAATCTAATATTCTCAGTGTTCTCCTTCATTAACATTTTTCTGCGGCAATACGTATATGAAAGCGATTATGTAAACGTGTTGCTTCGGTTCGATTTTATGATACAGCTCGTACAAATACATACGCGTTCATCGTTCCCTTGCGTCCACCGGGATCGCCTTCATAAATATCTCAATCTTCGGAGCGACGCGCGGCTGCCAGACTGATCGATGGGAAAGAGCCATTTGCGAATCGATTGCTTCCGGGTATAACGAGTTCTTGCGCAATTTTTCCTGCGGACGTTGAGAAGCACCGCCTTGCACATCTTCACAGCGATTTTTCTCGCGTCTGCAAAGGAATTATAAAAGCGCCAGTCTGTCCGACGTAACTAACAAGGGAGGTCCGACTTCGATTTGGAGAATCTGCAGGCTTCAGGATCGGCTAAAAATCGTACGTATCGTTTCTTGGATGTGACAACTCGAATTTGCATGACTGTGCGAGTTAACTAAAAAATGATTCGAGGTAGAAAAAAATGTTTACAAGATTGAATGCCTTTTAACACGTTCGATAAAAATGCTGAAGAATTTTCTAAAATGTATAAGGAAATTGTGTCGATCATGTTCTTTTGAGAACGTACAGCGACTGTGTACATTCTTCGAGCCTATAAAGTTTCACCCAAATCCTTCTAAGGATCATTTGTTGCTATTGACACGCGTTTACTCTTTCCGCTGCAAGAGGAAGAACGCGAAACATGGAAACCACCAAAGAATACGAATAGAAAAAAAGAAGAAATCTATGTACAAGTGGTATTAACCGGTTGAAATAAATTCAAAGGTGGTTCAGAGATATTCGGGTAAATTTTTTGATAGAAAGACATCGCTTTGTAAACGTCGTCGCTCGGCATCTGAATATCGCGAACGATACGAGCCGTGTTCCCCTTTCGATTTGACGATCTCTCCTCTATGAAAAGAAGACGAAACGAGGAGGAACAGACTTTTCCAGCACCGAAATTATACTCGCAGCGAGCTTCATCTTCTAGAAAGCACAATATCGAGGATTCAACTGAAGATTCTTTGAAAGCAAAGTATACGCGTATATCATGATTTTTTCTAACCATAGAGAAAATTGGCCCGTCTTTATACAACTGAAAATACTCGAACGCTTGTAGAAATCTTTCAGGGAAATATCCCGCGTGTTTACGAAATATTTAACGGAAGAACTAATTTATTATATTTTTATTATATTTTTGCTTTCGAATTTGCCCATAACAATGATAATAATAGTCGCGTGTATCTCATTCACGCGCTAGTGAGATTTCAAAATGTAGGTAAGAAGAAAAAATTGCAAAATGTTTTACGTAACAGACGTAACGTATAGATAAGAGTTTTGCATGATAAGTTTCTTCGGCCATGGTATACGATCTCAACGAGAGAAAACGAATCGAGAATACTCGTCTTGGAAGATAAGAACCGAGGAGAGCAAACGAGATTGAAAAATCACAGCTGTCTTCCAGTCGAAATCGAATCGAACAAATTAATAGGATAATAATCCGTGCAGAATGGATAGAATTTTCTTGGATATCGATTTCCAATTATATCCGCCGTCGTCGTTAAATCCACGTGGACGAACGAAATTCCGCACGGATATCTGCCCGATAACGATCGGCTGGTCCATTTTTACTTAATATCGCAATTCGTTTGGAACTCGTTGCCATCGATAATCGCCATCCATATCCCGATGCCGAAAACTTCCCGATTACTTCGAGCAATTTTCGCCTCCTCGACGCCTCGAATAATTGGAAGCCAAGTCTATCTAGCGTAGAAGACAGATGAAGCAAAACTATTCCAACAGAGACATTCGTCGAATTTTGTTGGTTCGTGATTTACATTCGAAAACGAGTGGTGTGACGAATATTGCAATTTTCTTGCGTGTGCTTCTACTTGGGAAAAATAAAACTCTAAAATTATAGCCACACTGACACGAAGCTGCAACTACATCACGTCACATCGTTTGTTCATATTGGACCTCACCGATCGTGCTTTTCTATTGATATTTATAATCGATAAAATTCGCGTTTAGTTGTCTACGATCGATAGGTGAACGATTCTTTCGGTATAAGTACGAACGTAAATGTTCGATTAAAAATACACTCGTTCGTCTGAATATTAGAGAAGACCGATACTCTTTAGGCGTCCAATATCGCAATCACAAAATTCTTGTGCATCGCATCGTTAAAAATATGAATCTTCCTGTCACACGGAATCGCTATTGGCGAATAACAATGACACGGCATTATTGGTCTGCAGCGAAGAAAAATCGCGCGTTTGGAAACGCGTACATGCGAACGAAAGACACGTGGCGATCTCGTTTCGATCGGGCGATGGAGCATCGAACGGATTGAAACGAAATAGAACAGCGTAAGAGAGGAAGAGAGCGGATAGAGCAGAAGGCAGAGCAGCAGGGAGAGAGCAGAAGGGGAGTAGAGGCGTCGCGACGCCGAGTAACACAACCACACCCTTCGAAGGACCTGCTGGATCGATAGGCACACTACGCTCTGCTTTAGCAGAGAAAGAGAAAAGTGGCGAGCGTTGGACAGAGACGGGACAGAGAAAGAAGATAAGACAAATTGCCAGAGATCTCGCGGCGCGCTGCTTCAGCCGCTTTCTTCTTTCCCTCTGCTCCTCCTCTCGGCACCCATCTTTTTCCTCTTTTTCTTTTAGCTTCTGTTATATACCTGCCATGGACAATCGACGCGTGTCGCGACCAACTTCTTCAACGAGGAAGAAACTAACGCGTCTAAGATCGTGCTTTCAGTGGTTATGCGTTCTGGCGAACACGAATGTGTCAGAGCAACGAAAAACGAAGGCCACAAATGACAAACACGAAAATTTATAGTTTCAAAGTCAATAAGAAATTCCGTATGGAAACTATGATGGTAGAATTTCGACGCGGGTTATCGAGAAATATCCCGGGTTTTCTAACCGCATCACTGCGTGCAATATCATCGTATAATGTTCTTAAGCAGATAATATTTCTCCGACGAAAACGTATTGTAGCTTCGTCACGACTTTTTTTGCTTATATCGGCAAGCACGGCGCATTTGAACGTTTCTCCGCGACACGGTCTGTAGATTATTACGAGTGTACGCATTTCGATTGAGTTTCATTTTTCCTTCGAGTTCCGTTCGACAAGTTTTACCGAACGACAGTTTATCAGAGCGCGTGTTCGCTGTAACCGGACAACATGCCAGTGCTCGTATTATCAGACTGTGCGTACGCGCGCTTTTTCTACGCGAATTTTCAATCTCGACTCGCGTCGTCGCGTCGCAGTAACCAGGTTACCGGGGCAAATTCACGGTGACGCCGTAATCGAGTGAGCCTGATAGGCAAAGACATACAGGTGCGCCTAATCGAATCCCCAGAGAAAGGTAGTGACGATAAAGCTTCGTGGCGATCGTACGCGCATAGACAGAACGTCCCTAACTTTCTGACCAAATTGATTTCGATGGAAAAAAGGAAAAGGAAAAAGAGAGGGAAAGAACAGCTACGAATAACGTTTGGAGACGTGTAATGGCGACGAACGAGCGACAGTAAAGCGAGTTTGATTCGTTTACGAGCATAGTTGGTACTTTATTTTTGCCACGACTGCTCCGACTCCGCGGTACCACCGTTTTGTAGAAACTCGTCGACGACCCTCTCGTCCGCCAATTTTCTCCCCTCTCCCAATTAGAGCCGCTAATCCTTCGAGGAGTTTGTTGCAAATTAAAGCGAGGCGGCTTCAATTACCAGTGTGTTTCGCGAAAAACATGGTCCAGGTCGCTCATTTGCTTCGATCAATGAACAGCCTGGTTGAGCGACACACCGGCTACGGTTCGTATCGCGATGCGATTAAAATTCCCTCTCGTTAACGAGAAACGCGCCT
Source organism: Bombus soroeensis (assembly GCA_014737365.1). Taxonomy (NCBI): domain Eukaryota; kingdom Metazoa; phylum Arthropoda; class Insecta; order Hymenoptera; family Apidae; genus Bombus; species Bombus soroeensis. Next base: position 2,835,087 of record JACXIL010000025.1, on the reverse strand, counting down.
TTACCACGACACATTTTTCAATTCGATGAAAAATTGTCGACCACCTCGCGACAGAGCTGCGCGTTCTTTTCTCCCATGCGCTTGAACGTCGCGTTCTTCGAAACTCGCCACTAGTCCTTGTTAATCCATTGTCGAACAGACACGTAGCATGCAAGGCTCTCGTGTACACGTGTGGAAAACCGTGGAAAACTCTGTTCGGCCATGAGACGCAAATGAGAAGTTGTTGAACCGCAGGGTCAATGATACCAAGAAAGGATGAAAGATTGGAAAACACGAACAAGAAAAGCTTTTGTTGGCGCGAAAAGATTTTACCAACCGTGAACCGACCATGGAAACAGAACGTAACGACCTTAACGAACCCACCTCCGCACGATTGCCACCCTAACGCTATTTCTAGTAAAATGGACTCTTATCGGTGCGATGTGAAGATGAAAAAGGATGACATAATGGAGTTTTTGAAACAGGAAGGAGATGTTTCTTGTGGGGAAAAAATAGCGTCTCTTGTGGGTATACGAAAGTGACAGTGGTAAATGAGATTTAGATTTTGAAATTCTGATCGACCGACAATCTTTTCAAATATAATATTCGTATTTCTTTTAAAATGCCATGAACGACATAAAATCACGCTATTTTCGAGATGTTTCATACAACCTACAATCTGCATAAGAATTTTCTACGATAAGCGTTTAAATTGTGCAGGATGGTTGTGTGGTGTGTTTTAAATGACGAGATAACTCGATGTTGAAACCGTCAAATGTATTTAACCCCTTAACCTACAACTACGGGCATAGCCCGTAGTACGATGATCGGGCCAAACGTAAATATTACGGACATAGCCCGTAGTAGATGATCGGACCAAACGTAAATATTTATATTAAATATAAATATTAGCGAAGGCGCCCTCCTAAAATTATAAATATTTGTGGAATATTTGATAAGTAATTACAACCTGATGCAATAATTGTGGTAAATGCAAGTACTACGAAAAGTTTATTTATACAAAAATCAGTAATACAAAATTAATAATCTGCAATGGTGTGATACAATTCGAAACATTCTGGTATATTCGTACTACACAAGTCGTGCGAATGGCTCGAAGGCTGCGCGAGCTTGTTTACGTTTTCGGCCCAAAATTCTCGAACGTAAATCGTGGATTAAGAGGTTAAAAATAATTAATAAATACAGAGAATATTCGCTAAGACGCTCGGAACTAACTGATTCGCTAAAGACTGTCTATTGATCGCTAATAAAATCGCTCGAGACTGAAACTAAAAAACTGGTCACCTTACGATCGCGTTCGTTTATTTGTACTGATCGGGGGAGTATTAGAAAATTTAAATTCGTCTTTGTTTGACGGTTGCACGTAGTAGCGACATTGTTTTGCCCGGAGTTTAATTATTATCACAATATGTATGTCCTAACGATGTTGATACTCGAGGCAAAACATGATTCGAATTGTCTAGCTCATGTGCCGCTACAAAATACTTTGCTCAGCTACTTCATCTTATTTCTTATTACGAGGACATTTGAATTTCCCATAAAACTACCTAACCTGATAATAACAGAATCAATCGCCACGATTATAGAGCGCATCGCGTTGTCGAAGCTTTTGTCATTCTGGTCTCGATCCCGGCAAACAAATTGATGCAGCAGTAAACCAGCGGAGAATCTCGATTTAAAGCGATACAGATTTTACACGAGAGCTTGCGTCGCATCCGTGAATTCTATTGGCCCCAGGAGCGGCGTAAGTTCGCGAATACATCCCCGGGGATGAATCTGGCCAAGCATGTGCGCTCTGACCTCTGCTTCCAACGTAACAGCGTATCTATTTTCCTGTATTGCCGCCGCACAACCATCGTCCCTGGCAATAGCATAGCAATGCTATCTCAAAAATGAGAATATCGCGGTGTCGCCGTTTAATCATCGCATACTCTGCATACCAACGATCAATGTTTTGTCTTTTCTGATTGCAGAAGTGGCGTGTGGCTTTCGCGAGATGTTAGCAGTTAGGAGGAGAGAGCCGTTCAAGTTTCCGGTAAGTTTAATCTCTTCCGTAAACTTCCCTCGAATCTCCCCGTCACTTAATCCAGAAAAGTTATACACGTCGGTTTACGAATCGTTTCATCCGACATCTGCACCTTCATTTCCGCAGGATTATCATTTCGATCGGGCTGGCCACTTTCTGACGAGTTTGATTTCGCTTGGCTACTTGCTCGAAAACCAAGCTTTTCATACTGCCAAGCGCCAAATAACTAAAACCGGTCAATTATTGGTAGACTCTTACGTATTTTTATATTTTAACGAATACGACCGAGGAAATGGAAGTTAAATAGAAGTCTGTTACATCTGTTCAAATATTAAGTCTAATAGATACTCTAGTTTTTATGCTGCTGTTAGGACAAACAACCACAGAGAATACGATAGAGTTGCGGGTGATACGAGACTGAGAAGATCTTCTTTTTAATCGTTTAGACTTCGGGCCAATACTGACCCACGAACAGCGAAGGTCGAAGAAGAATTGTTGAGATATGTATAATTTTGTGTGCTACACTAGATGAGCCGCGTAGTAGTGACACACATATATGAGTATGAGTGTGTTGGAATATGTGCGTGCACAGGGTCTCATAAAACAGAAGAATGCAACTGTTTCGTTGGTAGTCTGATAAAGAAGATGGTGAAGACAAAAAGAATGCTGAGACGCATGCAAATGTGTATCGACGAAGATCCTGGAAATCGTTTATTAAATAAATCTAAAACTATTTTAATATGAATTCTAAGTGTAACCTTGGTGTTCCTTCACTTTTATTTCGGCGATTAAGATAAGATTAAGAATATTTATGGCAGAATATTGATGAGGAATGAAAAGCAAAGTGGAACGAAGCGTGTGTGCTGTGTATTGTATGGGAATACAGTGTGACCGAAAAGTTTTGTATGAAACTTCATCGAAAGGTAGAAAATGATACCGAAAGAACGCTGATATACAACGTAATATCCTAATCACGACGAAAGACAGGAAATATATCGAACAGATATAGAATTGCTTATTCTATTCTTGGAGCCTGCACATCGTCGATTCCTCGAGTCTCCGATAAATCATAAAAAGCCGAGAAGAAAGTGTCCGAGGAGAATTACTGTAGTTCCAAATCTACTTTCGTCGATCGTAGCATATTGACAGCATGATATTCCAATCACGACCACGAAAAAGAACACCTGCGGGGAATATAAAACGACCTATCTCGTTTATAGCAAATCCCTTGGACACGAGATATCGATGCTTCTTCCTGGCAATTTATAAAAACAATCTTCGCGAAACGAACTGTGACACTTTCTGAAGATATTAGAGAGAAGACAAGAGAAAGAAACACGGAAAAAAGTGGCAAACCAGAAACGGCGGGACGAAGGGGTGTGCCGGAAGGTTAGGAAAAATGGAAGAAACGAAGGGTCAAATGCCCGCGTGATGGATAACCCGACAGGAGAAGTTCGAGCGTATAAAATTGATCAGCGAACCAGAATCATTCGATTGTACTTGCTGCTCGTTGTCTGGTCTCTTTCTATCATGGCCGGGCTCCTTCCATTCATTTTCCTTCCGCGTCGTACGAGGTCGATAACTCTGATTCTTCTCCTCGTGGCCACCCCACATCGTCTTGTCGATACTTTATTTTCACCGTCCTGTTCAATGACCACGGTCCACGGCCGATTGCGGATGGAAATACTTCCGTGGAATTCATGTACCGAGCAAGAAAAATTGCTGGCGTCTCTCGTGTCCCTGAGATACGAGAGCACCCACGTGTCTTCTGCAATTTTGTGCCCGATGTATCGATACACACAAGTAATAGCCGTCTCTATGCAGGGAATTTTGAATTTATCGATGAAATAATCAAAATAGTTTCCCTTCAGCTACGACTGTTTTCCTTTTTCTATAGCTTTTTATTATAGGAATAAAAGGCGAATTTTACGACATAGAAATTGTTCTTCTCTCGAGACGACGAAATTGTCCAGCCAATTTTTCTTCTACGCTTTGAGATCTTTTTCAGCGTTTCACCTTTTTTACCGTTTCATTTGTAACAAATTCTTCGGAAGAACACGCAAAATCGGGAAATTTCTGAATTCAAAGAATCCTACCTTTTGGAGATATCGCGTATATCACTGGTGTAACATTAACGATCTTCTACGAAACTCTGGAACGTATAAACTTTCGCTCAGACACTTCGAAAGATGCAGTGTAGGGTCATAGAGAAGATAACTTGAAGTTTGTCCGAGGGCCAGGAAAATGGACAGAGCTGAGTGGCTCGTATGGAGAAACTTGCGACGTTATTGGAATTGTTGCACGGTTTCTCGATCGGTCGGATGAAACTAGGATCCATCGATGATCATTTTCCCGCGAACAGAAGACAATTTCACGTCCCAGGACGTAGCTTTCCATTCCGGGCAAGTTTACGCGGATGCGCAACACGACTGCGGAAACAGGGACACCGGATATACGCTGCCAGCCATAAGTCAGTCCATATTAGGACACCTTTGCACGTTAACAGTAGAAATTATTGCTAACTTTAGTTACTTTATTATAAAGAGAAATCGATGGAATTATACGTATCAATGGGAAGTAAAATTTCAAAAAGTTTTTTTTTTATTTATATAAAGTAAAAACATATCTTCCATATCCAAGGGCTTCCCTTCCTCCTCTCACGATCCTTTGTGTCTAAGCAAAGGGTGGCGGACATCTCGAGAATTTGCACACTCTCGAAGCTATCTTCTGTCGGTGATATCTGTCATCAACGATCTTCTCTGACACTTTCTTGCTTTCTTCTTTAAAGCGACAGTCGATTAAAAATGGTTGCACGATGAGTGGTTGGAGGTTTGGCTAAGAAATTGTGAGACGCTGCAAGCATTTTACAAATTGCTACTTGTTATCGAAAAATTGGTAATCAAATTGATAGCCTACGAATTGGCAGAATTAGACGACATTGCGAAATAGTAGGAATATATCGCGCATATTATGTTAGGTTGTCCGAAAAGTGTCTCTCTTTCGCAAACCTGTCTTTTACAAAAGTGCACCTTCATATAAACGTGAAAACAAATCTGTGAAATGTCGCGGTGTTTATCTCAACAGAACAAAATGGATCGTTCGACAAAATAATTTTTTTTATTCGGAAGTAGTTTACAATTAATTCTCATTGAGAATTGTAAGTAAATTATTTTGGCGTATTACTATAACGCGAATAATAAGTGATTATCGTGTGTTTGATTCTAGCTGAATCTAATGTTTAATTCTAGAGGGTAATATTTTCTTAGCCTGCGGATCTGATCCGTCGTGTCAAGTAATTGAGTAACTAGTTAGTTTTGGTGGTTGTTAATTCTTATATCTATTACTGAATTTGGATATTTCTTCTTTAACTGTAGGTATCTTAAGGTCGTGATGTATTGTTTCGTTGGTAACATACCAAGGTGCATCTATTAGGGATCTTAGAGATTTTGATTGGCATCGTTGAAGAATTCTACGTTAGAATTACTCGCTGTTCCCCATAGTTGGATCCCATAGGTCCAAACAGGTCTTAATATAGCTTTATATAGCATTATTTTACTTTACAGGCTTAAGTTGGAACTTCTGTCAATGAGCCAGCAGAAGTTCTTTTAACTTTAATTTAAGTTGCTCGGATTTACCTACAATGTGTCGTTTCCGTGTCATTCTTCTGTCCAGAATCATGCCCAGATATCTAACTGAATCTTCGTTTGGAATTGGAATATTATTTACGGTCAGCTGTGGGCAGGATTGTTTTCGCATTTCAAAAAATGAAGTGAAAACCACTTTGGCCCATATATGCCTCATAACGCAAAATACTAAATAAAGTAAAATTTATTAAAGTCCTCTGATACATATGTACAACAAATAGGTATCGCAATATTTATGAGCAGCAGTGTAGGACGAAGTGATAACGGGTATATAGACGTTCCAGAATGTAAAGTTAGTACGGTCTCACCGGCTGACAACGACAAAGGGATCCTTGTGCTGTGGTGTGCCGGACGAGAGAGCAAGACAAAATGAGAGAAAGAAATGGACAACGTAGAAATGAAGATAGAACGAGACTTTACGTGTGCACGAGGGTCGGGAAAAGAAGAAGCGTCGTTGAACAGAGTCCCGGGGCAGTAAATACTTATCAGTGCCGTGCAGAATTCCGACGTGCTGGCTTTCTTTCAGCGAGAGAAGTCCATAAAATAAAAATCGATTTCGAAAGGCTATCCACCGGCAACTCCGCTGAATTCCTCTTTTGTTCCGTGCATCTTTTAAACAACCGTATTATTTCGTCTTAATTCTTTGTACTGTTTTACGATTGTACGACTTTAACACGGATTGCAATCCCGTTCAAAAGTTTACAGCTTTAAATTAATGCATTTCAAAAGATATAAGTAAATAAGTATACCATTTATGACGTTAATTTGGATTGATAATTATGATAATAATCGAGACGATGCGCTTGTAATTGTAATATTCTCGTTTCTCGGTAAAGGACAGGAAAAAGGTCGTGTCATCTAAAAACGAAAGGGTGGCAGAAACTTTTGAGCGGCAGTGGTTATCGCACGACCTATATATTTTGATGTGTAAAATTCGCTGAAAGCTACGATATCACGTTTTTCTTGATTTTTTATCGTCTTGTGTTTCTTTCACTGAACAAACAAATGAGTCGTAAACTGGAAAATAACGGAGCTTATGAAAAGATGCTCGAGCAAGCGAAACCGGGGGTTCATGAAGTGGCGCAACAACGAGGAAACATTAAGGGAGAAGCTTCCGTGAGATCCCACGAAATATGTCGTTATAGGAAGGACGAAGAAGAGGAGAAAGAGCGCACGCTTTGCATAAAGCATCGTAATGCATTCAGCGTCAGTTCGCGAAGCGTTTCTTCTTAAACCACGTTTAAAAAACGAAAAGAAAGGGAATGGAGAGGCAGCAGAGGGGCAGGAACAAGACGAAGATAAAGAGCGAAAGAGGACGAGAGAGAAAACGGGGAGGGGGAAATAACGCAGGAAGCTTTGAAAGTTTCGCTGGAAAAGTTGGCGGAAGTGCGGCGCTGCCACTAAACGACTTTCGTCGTACGTACAGCTTCGAATTTCATTTTGGAACGTTGAATCTTATTAAGAAGTAAAGTCGTTCTGAAAGTTCTCGAATATCGCGGACGGGCTTTCCCTTATAAATCCGTAGCTCAACACGCTACTTCACGTCGGCTGAAAGCTGCACCTAGAAAAATCCAATTTGGGGGCGGCGGGATGCAGGCGATTACAAACCTTTCGTCAACGAGGAGAAATTTTCTGGATTTCCTTGACTCGATCGTGGCACGCTTTCCGGACCAAGACGTAAGTACATTAGCTTCTACAAATATTTCCACGTTTCCGAATCATTGCAAATATATATATGTCGAAGATGAAAGGACATCGGGGCCTTTCCTTTGGAATGTTTGGGAAGGACCCCAATACCTTAGTCTAGACTTTTTATTATAGCCGTACTTAAATAACGAAACTTAGAAATAGTTATTTACGATTATGGCTGTCCGAGAATTATGACAATAGGCTTGGGTTTGAAGCGACATAACAGGTCATGGAACGTAGCCACGGTCACAGGTACCTAATCGGGAGGGACAGGTACCTAACAGAGGTACGGAGTAATTAAATATCTCTCCTTAAAGACAAAGATTAACCCGAGGGAGGTACAGAGAGGAGTATATAAGGGGAGCTCTACTGGCACCGGGATTCAGTCAGATACGTTCTACTCGTACTGTGTATCTTTACGTCAAGTGACATCGCCATTGTGACATCAACCACATCTCAATCCGCATCAAAGAAGAGGCCACACACACCGGGAGAGACAGCAACCAGATGTTTATGGTTCCTCACTGCGTACCCTCAATAGCCTCAAGGACCTATCATAAATCTTGGCATTTTCACACCTAAGGCCCTTCAGACCAAAAACAATCATCTTCCATTTCCAGCTTTATTTATATTTTTGTCTACTGCGGGATGATAAGAAAAAGTTGGTTTTCTCACGTTAGCGACTCTCTCGGGGGCGGCTAAGACCCTTCCTAGTCCACCAACCTTCTTAATTAACCAATCAGAAACAATGTTTATTATTCTCACTTTCCTAGCAAAAGTATCTTTAACAAATCAGCTCATCTCGTGTCCTTAGACACACCCATCACTAGCTTTCCTCCGCCACAGCATCATCACTGAACATCACTTGTTCTCTATCTTTAGAACAGTCAACGTCTTTACCAAGTTTCTACCCTTAGATCGGTCGCGTTCTTAACTTATTAGTGTAATTACCTTTCGTATAGATTTATTGAAGTAAACTGTGATTTATACGTGTCAATTCAGTGTATATTCAAGTGTATATTACTGAGTCCATAATAAAAAGTGATAAAAGGAAAGTTAATAGTTGTGTTAAGGCTCAATCTTCTTGTCCTTTAAAACTTACGTCTCCAGTTTACGTGACACCATCGTGAATTAGAAAGTGTAGTATTATTTAGCTTGTGTAAGAAATCATATTCGTCCTCCCGTGAACCGTGGATTCGTTATTGAACCTAAGATCATTGTCATTAGCATCTCGAGTATCTAATCGCCACGGTTACTTGTCAAATTCGGTAATAATCCTAGTGGGCACTAGTAAATATTATTTATATTGCATTCGACCTAATGCCCATTCGAGTGAAGATTCGTTACACGCTCCTAATCTTAATGCTAACGTATAAAATATACTTCCAATGAAACTCTTTAGTTTAATGTTCATCTTTGATCTTACGTTACATTTTCATCCTAAAATCAACGATTCCATCATAATTTTGAAGATACGACAAAGATACTGATCCTTTGGCCGAATTGCGTTCAGTGTCCAAATATCTATGGACATGATAGCAGTATACATGCCGATGACTTTCTATTAAAAGAACCAACATTGCTCGATCGTAACTTTCGCATTTATTCGCGAAAGTAGTAGTAGGCTACGAGATAAAAATTTCATTACGCTGATCGAAGGAATCCTATTATTCGAGAAGAATCGAAAAGAAACGATAACGAGATCTCGCAAAATGGAGAAACTGAAAAGAAAAAACGAGTAAGGGGAAGGGAGAGAGTAAAAAAAAAAACAGATTTTTATTAACAATAATTCCTTCTTAACAGCTACCGATAAAAGCTTACCTTTACCGGCAACTCGATATCGAATCGATCTTAACGAGTTTCTCGGACACTCAGCCGCGTAAAAACAGCGCGAGCGTTTAATGAAGATAATTTAAAGCGGTTGAGCAAAGAGATCAGATTTTACCGCGAGCCGAATAATCGAATCCGAAACTCGGGATTCGTCGAACTGGGACACGCAACGTCGACGAAAGAGGTTAGAGGGTGGATAAAAAAAATAAAGGGAAGGGAAAAAGCAGAGAAAAAGACAAGTAAGAGAAACGGTGTAAAAGACAAAGAAGAAGAAAAGCGCGTGGGGTGAAAAAACGTGGAAAAAGTGGGGTAAAATGAGAAAACAAAGGGGAGATATTCGTGACCCTTCCCATTGTTTGCGTTTCGCGTCATCTGTTTAATCCGTCCTGCGGTCTCCCCTAATCTCGCGCCGCAACCCTCTTCGGAATGGCCATCTTTAATTACGGCTACTTAAAGTCACCGTGAAGACACAAGCATCGTCGCACGCGGTTTCACCAGCAACTTCGCAAACAGAGAACGACAGAATGGCGTAGCTCTGCCCCTGACGAGAAGATTAAAGGAGTGACAGGCTAATGCCTAATCAGTCGTAGTTCCGGACGAGTCGAAGTTCTCTTGCAACGAAATCGGATCCTATCGCCGCGATTATTCATGCTTCGTGTTATCGCATTAACCGCTTCGCGTTCCCGTGATTACTCCATGATACGAGCGAATGAATCTTTGTTTGAGTCGATGGCGTTGAAAATGTTGAAATCGCCGGTGTAATTCCGTGTAATGGAATAGAGAAAATCCAATAGGTAGATTGTTACGTCGGGCGACTTTTTACCTGGACCAGGTCACTCACCGCGGGAGAAATAACGACCGGATGCACCGTCTCTCAATAGCCTCAAGGATATCTATCATAAAACTTGGCCTATATACCCCTAAGGTCCTTCAGATCAAAAACAATCACTTGCCAATTCTACCTGCATTTCCTGTCTGTCTAACACATGTTGACCATCTGGAATGGCCTTTTTTATTGTCCCCAATAAAACCTATTCCTTTATTACCAATGAAAACTTGCCTTTAGCAGATGGGCTTTTTGTTTCCTTGGNAGACTGTAACTGAGTTGTTTGAATAAACCACATTAATACGTGTGAATCCAACCTAACATCAATTAACCACCCCTATTATCGTAAAAGAAATAGGGGAGCGATAAGTTCGTGGCGTCGATTACCTAATCGTAACGAGAATTTACGACTCTCGTTGACGCGATATTTTTGAACGCGTCTCTCCGCGAACCATCGTAACATAGATGTTTATCCATCGTAGATCTTCGTGGATCAGCCAATTGGCCGCCAACCTTCTACGAGTTCGATTAAACGATGTACTTAGGGAAGCGAGCACTCGCCGAGTACAAACGAGCGAGGTGCGAGTTCGTCCTTGAGTCCTAACCAGGCTAAGAAAGAGCCGTCGATTACGGCCAGCCATTATTTTCCAGGGCGCCCCGCCAACCCTTCTCGGCTTCTGCCGACAAGAGGGAGAACCCTAGAAGCAAGGAAGAGCAGAGAAAAGTGGAGGAAAAAAGAAAAGAAAGACAAGGCTTCTTCGTATTTTTAACCAACCCTTAACGAGCGACTGGCTTACTTATTATTGGCTCTCGAGGCTCCTTCTCGCGTATATATATATATTATACGTTGAGACGAAGAGCAGCAAGACACAAGTCTTATCTCTTTCCACCATCTTTTTATCTTTTTCCACGCGCACTGTTCCTTTCTATCTTTCTCCATGAAAAGTATACGCGCTGCTATCTGGCCGTGGTTCTCCTCGCTGTGGCTTCCCACCCCCCGGCCACGCCCCCCTATCCCGTTCGATGATGGAAATTCAAGCGTAATTTATTTGCAATTTTATCGCAGCCGCGCTCTTCGCGACTCGAGTTCAATTTTCTGTGCGTTATCCGCTACCGGAACGATGAATCTTTCGTGGAAAACTCGTTAGTCCGTGCTCGGCCCTAGCATAGAGAACATTACGAGAACGCCTTTTAATATCGAGCAATGTCCGTTGGAAGGGATCGCGATCTATTATTTACATTCATAGGCGTGCAACAAAGCGAGAGGAAGGAAAAGAGAAGACATCGAGGTACATCGTAAAATTGTAACGTTTTCATGGCGCGTGTACCAGTGTGCCAGTTCGCGTACGATCAAAGTCGAGATAGCTGTATCAGTTTGGCTAATTCTAATTCGTTCGTTTCCTTTCCCATCCTCGTCCTTGCGTTCCCTTTTCTTTCTTTTCTAAACATTCGTATCTTTTCTTTTCTTCCCTTTTTTTTTTTTTGTCGGCTAACGAACAAAGCTAGCGAAAATAATGAAACTACGTAATGGTTCTACGGTAATTTCCGTGGCTGAAGCGGCGAGAAATATTTTTCCACGTACATACCCGAGCTGTGGAAAGGGTGAGCGGCGTTTATGGGGTTGGCTATAGCAGTAAAGCGCACGATTTGATGGGAGCCAATACATTTGAGCTTATCACCTTATCGCCAATGGGTATACCCAGCTAGTAGCATCCCACTGCAGGGGGTTGGCCGCCATAAAATATAGAATGAACCCCCTGTCAGGTCGGGTTCTACCCCTACCACCCCTGCACGCAGACAACCAACCCTGGACATCTCCCTCCGTACCTCGACTCTCGTCCCATTCCCGTCACCCGCACGTCTGACACACATACACAACCCCTATAGCCTGCCGGAACACGCGCAAATACCAGCGGCCACGCTCGTCAATCGATCTCGATGATACGCCCACGCATCTACATTTATGTACAAATAGTTTTTCATGCATAAATTTAAACGCGCAACGACTCGACGCGACGTGCTCGCGTAATCAAACTAAATTTAAAGGCGCGCCCAATGGCACGCTGTCGTTTACTAAGCGAACAAACTGTCGTATTCGCGGAAATATTCGAGAAAATACACGTTTACGCAGACACGAAGGACGGCTTCGTCGTGTTTTATGTTTTAATCAAATCAATTTTCATTCAGATAGTCGTGTCATACCGCGTCTTGTTTCGCGTTCGTACGCTTATACGTTTTTAACTTTCGATCTTTGCTTCCACCGCGGACGACCTAAATTCCATCTTCGCTTAGCTTTTATCAACTTTTATCAGGGTCATTTACCCTTGGTTTTTTTAATTCCTTTCATTTGTCTCTTTCGACTTTCATTCATCTCGCGGGTATCTTTATCCGATTGCCATTCGTTGTTCTATCATTTCTCTTCGCCCGACTTTCTTTAACCTTCGTTTACACCTCATTTACCCCCCTAACTTTAATTCATCCTTCATCAGGCCTATTAACCGAGCAAAAGAACGATATTTGTAAAATTACAACGGTGATTCTACAAAGAAGGACGCGAGGTACAATTGCAAACACTAATATACATCGGTTTTGCGTATTGTACATGTACACAACCTCGCGTCTACGTACATGTACAGCATCCCTGTCGAACCCCATTCAATCACACGTACACACTGACCCCATAGATAGACGGGTGTGACGAGGCATTTAACACGCAGTCCAGCAGATGGCCAGAGATGTAGAGGGTGGGCACCCCGTGGCAATTCGCAATCGGCCACAAATATAAATATTTAACGTGGTTATACGGGGCGCGAATAAAATTCGCTTAATTTATTACTTGACGGTTGGCAAATTGTAAAACGCTGATTGCTCGCCTCTCCCTTTTGCGTCGCCGCTTTCTCTGCTCGTTGTCTCTCCTTCTGACGGAGAGAAAAAGGGAGAAGGGTGAGCCGAGAGAAAGCTCGTAATCTCGAGGGGCAAGTTTCGTCGAGTACTCGCTAGGAACGGGTAAAAAGGCGCCTTTAGCCCAGAAGAATGAAGAATTGCATTAGCCTGGATTAAATCAAGAAAAAACGTTGAGTTGCGAGAGGCTCGGCAAAGGGTGGGTTATCGCGAGCCGCAAAAAAACTTCTCCTTAGCGCAAACGCCCTTTTTCCTAAAACGACCATGGGGGAAAGCAGCTCGACAAGAAAACGCTGGAACCTTCTTCTCGCCAAATCCGTCAGCAAGCTTTTACGCTATCGCGTGAATTTCGCTGAAACCGTTTCGCGGCCACGCGGCTCCGCGGAAACACGTTGGATTTCACTATGCACGCGCGCCAATTTCCACGAATCCATCTGCAATTCAAAATATCCGAGCGCTGGTACGTCGCTGGAAAAATGGAAGTGCGTGTGTTTAACTTTGCCTACGATCGCATCGCGGCCAAACATTTCATTTTTGTCGGCTACTCTCGATACATCCATCGATCGTATCGCGGATAGCGAGATACCAACGTTTCTGAAACTAACTCTGAGTATTTACACTGAGTATGTTCAACATGAACTTGTTTCTCGAGAGCGATGCATCGCGGATTGTCCCAAAGTCGACAACCTCAACGAACGATCCCCTTAAACATTTCATTTTTAACCCTTTTCTTGCGCGCCAACCGAATATTCGTGGTAATCTCCGCGAGGATAATACAGAAAGGGTTACCATGTGATAAAAGGAACAAAGTTTTAAAAACCAACTCTTTGTTGGACCTTGCAACTCGGGGATTTCAGCACGAGTTCCAATCCTCGAAGCTTTCAACAGCGCCAAAACGCGCAACGCGCCAGTGTTTGCGCCTCTCTGGCGTTTCTCTCAAGCTTTTCCGGTTTCCCTCGAATTCGAGAACGTGGGCAATCGAGACAGTCCATTGTCTGTGAAATTCGAACCTGACATTCAAGATAGGCAGTCAAGGCTCTCCTCGATGACTGTATACGAAACTATACATAGAAGAAAGTAAGCAAAGAAAGGGAAGAGAAGCAGGTTAGAAGCTGAAAGTGGTCGATTGACAGGGCGTCGCTCCGGTGTTTACATGCCCCTGGGGCCAGGCAAGGTATCATGGCCTGAAAGCCACCCTCCGCCCTAGTATCGCTGCCCATCCCATAGGCTGCATATTGGAAAAAATAACACACCCTCTGCCGTGCTTCTTTTCTGCCTCTGATATCCAGTTTCGCGACAAGTCTGCAAGATATTGTTTTAAAGCGGAAATCTGTCCCTAGCGGGCTGTAAATCGAGACAAGCTCGTTCGTGGACCGTTCAACCCACTGGCTCCACCTTCTCCTTCGTTCTCGGTAACCGAAGGAAAAGTGAAAAAAAACTCGTCATACCAAGTTTATGGTAAGCGGTGGCTTGAACTTTTCCAACGTCCGTGGAAATTTATTTTAAAAAGCTAAAAACAGTGTGTCAGGAAGGAGAATGTGAAGAAATACTATTGGGTTGGCAACTAAGTGATTGCGGATTTTGTCAATACTACCTAATGATAAAATCCGCAATCACTTAGTTGCCAAGCCAGTAGATTGATTTATAAGTTCACGCAGTTTCCGAGAACGTGAAATCTACGAAAGTTTCTTCACAATTAGTTAGCCTGGCTTAATCTACTGTGTATCCTTATTTACGAGTTCTTCTCAACGCTATAGTTCTCGATAGTACAGCTTTCGAATTCTTGCTCCAAGGATTTTGCTGTTCTTAGAGTGAATCGATCTTCGTGATACTTTCGAACTTGCGATAAAAAGAGACAGATATATATGTTAACAGCGTAGAGATAGTTCAGGATTTGGAGTGGCTCCGTTACTCAGCAGTGCAACTAAATTAATTAAACATAACATTATTCTGCATCTAAACTTGCTACTGATTCTCTTCGTGTATACTAAAGAGTGCAAATAAATAAACTAAACGGGATCATTAATTTACCTCCACCTTGAGCATTAATCTCGTTCAAGGTTCGCAATATCAACCGATCAGTTGTAACCTGACCGATCTACATTTATACTAAGAAAACGAAAACCATCAAATATCCAATTGAACAGCACACACATCAGACAAACAAGGCAAGTTAAATACCTGGGACTCTGCTTAGACACACAATTTACATGGAAGCAACATACTAAATCAATTATAGACAAAATAAAAAGAAGACGGCTGTACTGGCTAACTAGTCGAAGCTCTATACTCAGTATAGAAAAAAACTAAAAATCTACAAAACGATAACAAAACCAATTTGGACGTACGGAATACCACTATGAGGGGCAGCAGCAATGAGCCACATAAATAAACTAGAGTCCCTACAATCGAAGATACTGAGAAGAATAATGAACGCCCCATGGTATGTCAGAAACGAAGATATACGCAAAGACTTAAAAATACCAACGGTCACAAACCTGTCCACAGGTGACCATTAACAATATTACAATTCCTAACAAAGATTCGGTCAGATATCTGGGTATGACCCTGGACAGAAGAATGGCATGGAAACAACATATCCTAGACAAATCGAAGCTACTCAAGTCAAAACTTAAAAAGTTCTACTTGCTCATTGGCCGACGATTCAACTTAAGCACGCAGAACAAAATTACGCTTTATAAGGTCATACTAAAACTTGTTTAGACCTACGGAATCCAACTACGGGGAACAGCAAGTAATTCCAACATAGAAATTCTTCAACGCTATCAATCGAAAACTCTAAGGTCACTAATAGATGGTATGTCACCAACGAAACAATACATTGTGACCTTAAGATACCCACAGTCAAAGAAGAAATATCAAAATTCAGCAATAGTTATAGCATAAAAATTAACAATCACCGGAACCCTCTAGTTACTCAATTACTTGACACGTCGGATCAGATCCGCAGGCTAAAAAGACAATATCCCTTAGAATTAAGCACTAGATTCAATTAGAATCAAACACACTTTATACTTTTTAATCATGTCATAGTATCATGCCAGAAAAACTTACTTAAAATTCCCAAGAGAATTGATCGTAATGTGCATGCAAATAAAGTAAGAAATAAGAGAAGAAATCGACAGGTACGCAGAAAAATACAAGGAAAGAACAGCAACACATCCAAACCAGCTGACTGCAGAAGCGAGCAAAACTCTCATAAAAAGAAGACTAAAGAGAAAACACCCCACTAATCTCACTGGAGAAATAAAATAGTCAAACTCGAAGATGGTATCCCGCTGGGGGTAGCCATGTAATTTAACAATTAATTAGAAAAATTTACCAAATATCCAGCTCGACAAATTGTAAAGTACAAATTAAATAATAAAAAAAAACCTGACTGATCGACTTAATTGAGAATTCGCAACAGAAATATCTATCATAACGTAAGGCTAAATAAGATCGCGTATAGGTAAAGAAAATGTACTCGACGAATTTTCAATATCGATCTATTTAGAAATAAAACTTCGTGTGAGACAATGTTGCCCTACATTTTGAATTTATTTTATCACGTAGATATACCTCGTCTCGAGTTACTTCAGCCACCACCGTCCACCGCAGTTCGTAAACACCCCATTTATTCTACGATATAACGTGCAAGTATGCAAATATTTATGAACGATGCTATAGGTTCGATATAAAATGAAAAAGACTACAGGAATTGTTGAACCGATCGAATAAGAAGCACGGAGATAAAATCCCATGTGGAATAGGAGCCCATTGTTCCAAAATCGGTATAACCATTTTCATAATCTGTATCCGCACACGATATACGAGAATTCTACCACAAAATTAATTTGGTTCGGTGTCCAGGGCGAATCGCCACTCGATTCATTTTACTTTAATCTACTGATGCATGGTTTTAATGCATCCGGCTGTTCCCAAACGTGCCGTGGAAGCTCGTTCGCGTATATTGTTGCTCGTTGTTTCCTGAACGTTGCGGCTTTTGTTAAAATGACCGGCGCCGGATCCCATCTTGGCCAGTACGCGCACAGACATCGTCGCGTTTCAATCCGCCTGGGAATCCCCCCAGTTGCCTTGTGAACTCGCATTTACGCCGGTGTCGGCGTGCCACGTACGTCAAACGTCTCTCGTATTCCTGAAAACCTGGGGGAAATCTTCCGCGTCGCAGGACATGCGAGTCCCATTTATCTTTCCGCGAACTCGTTCCTATCCGCCGACGATTATTTCGTAGGTAAATCGACCTCGTTCCGGCCACCGTCATCGACCATGTCCATTTCAAAGCGACGATCCTTTAAACCAACCAATACTTGCTCGTGAAAATATTGCAACATTTTTCAAAAATTTGTACGAATGTACAGTGGCGAATAAAAGAAAGTTTAAAATTGCTACGCTAGGAATCTTAGCAATTTTTGTACTGAAAACGATTTACCGTACTGATAACGTTCGTATCTATTTGTTGCGCTTGTTAAATATAAATCCATTTGGTGAAATTATATCGTCTTTTTACTCGTCTTTTTTTAGAAACTCTCTCGCGTTCGTCACTGTATTGCGTGTATCGTAGGAAACATACAAGTTTAAAATGAATTGCATTGATAAGCCTCGATGTTTGTTATAAATTCTAGAATTTCATGAAATTTAAAGAAACAAAAGTATTTACAACATTGCGATAGATCATTGTAACATTTTCTTGTCGTCGATTTGTGTAACGAGTCTGACAAAAAAATTACCATATAAGCTACCTCATTTACATATTTCAATAATGCCATTGTCTCGTCGTTTAATCGAATTAAAATAAGAAACTAAAGTTTCTTAAATCCATAGAATAATATTAAAAGCAGTAGCAGAGAAGGAAAAAAAGCACGAAATCTACTTTGTGCCTCGCCTACCTTTAATTTCAATAAACCTAAGAATCATCTCGAGAAGATTTTAACTATGAAAAAATATTCTTGCACCGTAAGAAGCCGCGTTCCCCTCGACGAGAGAAACAACCAGCTGAGAGAAGGGAAAGCCGATATTCGAGTCTACCTTCTCGACGAATTGCTCTTTTATTTCGCCATAATAGAGAATCAAGGAGCTCGTCGATTATCCATTATTCTCAGGGGAGCCCGACCTTTGTCCCGCGAGGAACAAAGTGACTTTAAAAACTTCCGTGTCTCATTCGCGACTTCGTAATGTCTCCCTGGGAAGAGAATCTTCACAGAAGAAGCGGAGAAGACGGCGAGAATAGAGTGGATGCAATTCTTTACGCTTCATTTTTACGAGAAGAAAATTTAAAAAATTCCCTCGTTAATCCCAGGCGGCTCTCCAGGCAGCGGTAATTTCTACCGTTCAATTAACAATCTTAATAATCTTTCCTCTGCGAGGAAAAGAAGTACCTGCACGCGAGTACACCGTTTCCCTTGGTGATGCAAATCGTGAAACAGTTTTCCATACGAGGTCGAGGGCGAAAAAAAAAGGAAACAAAAAAGAAAGAAGGGGAAAAAAATAAGAAAAGAAAGGAGAATCTGGAGGAGACGTTGGCATCGTTTCGAGGTTTTTTTCACAGGCTGCTGCGAAAAGTTATTGGGCTAGGACCGTAAAGAACTCTCCATTTATTATTATTGCGTATAGAAACGGGGAACGAAGCTGCAACTCTATGTACACGTGGAGAAGTCAGGGAGAGAGAAAAAAAGGAAGACCGTACCGGAGGGGAAAAAAAGGAAGTAAAAGATGGCAGGTATTTCTCGAGGTTTATAACGAAGCTTTGTTTTGCGAGCGCCTTTAATGGCTCGCCTAGCCCACTGAAAAGTCACGCTGCCGCTCGTGACTCCGCATCTTTCCATCTTTTCCTTCCTCCGACAGCTTCTCCCCTTCTCCTTGCCTCTATGTTCCTTGTTTTCGCGCACGCGTGCCTTTCCACGAGCCTCGCATTATTTTCCATTTCCTTTCATCCCTCTGATCGTTCGTTCGCTAGGGTGAAAGACGATAGAAAAGGAGGTGACTAGCCGCGTGTTTCTTTCCTCCTTTCTCCATTGCTTTCGTTTGCATGCCATGTTCCAAGTCCGACCTCTAGATTTCCCTGCTGCCGCGCATTTTCCGCTGTCTGTCGAGGAAAAATAAGGGCACCGAGATAGGGCTGCGGCCGAATCGAATTCACCAGGCCTGACGAACCGTGAACCTCGGCTCCCTTGCAACGAGGATCGAACGCACACCGCACCAGATAGGCCTGAGATAATTGAAATTCTAGAGACTACCTGTCGGCGCTGGAATTTCGACAGCGTCTAACTATGGAGAAGCCTATCGTGGAAATGAACGAGAATATACGTATTTTGTGCTTGGAAGAATCAACGTGTGATCAAATTATTCTTGCTCGCACTCTTTTACACGCAGTTTCTTTTTCACCAAACTTTCGATTATTCTCAGTTTTCCTATTCGCCTAGCTTATGATTTATTTGCAGTTTAATGTATAGTTTAAAAGTATAATTATCGCTAATAGAATTTGTATTATTTCTGATACACTTTCAGAACACTTTACGCACTGTGCTTTGTACGACCTATGAGAAAAATCTGTTTCAGAATTTCCTGAACGTATTCTTTTGCAGCTGTAAGGTTTCAATTTTATATTGCGTAATATAAATTCCATTTGGTCCGCTTTTGTTATGGGAAATATACTCTCTGGGACAAAAAGTCTGGCGAAAAAGGTTCGTTTAAAAAATACCTTGTCGAATATGAGTCAATTAGGCACGTGGCTGGCGATAACTAAAAACGATATAACTAATGATGATTGATCGACGAAAAACCTTTGATCCTTGCTAACTCATTAAATCATTCTCACGTACAAATTCGTCCGAACTTTCCCCGTATACTTCACCCTCGACCACCTTACCATCAACATCTCGAGACACCCCATAATAACCTCACCACGCTGCTTTCAATTAAGACAAACTTGCAACCATCATAATCGTCGAAATCTCTGCTCGTCGCTTTTAATTCTGTCAAACGAACGCGTCACCCTAAGCTCATCCCTATTTGAGCCCACTCTTCGCCCCAAGGATTAAGGCACCAAGGGAACTCGTAAATTCAGTGGAAATCAAATCCGCGACATCGTGACGAGCACCGAAACGAAATGACCCCTAAAAAAGTTTCAGGAGTAAAAACATCCTGGCTTGAAGTTCCAGCCAGTCCGATCACGTACGCTCATCTTGCTCGTAAAACAAGTCCCTGTTGCCGCCTTCGGCTTCCTACAAGCCAAGTAAACGTAGATATAGCTGCCTGCCTGGTGCCATAACGACGAAACGTATACGTAAAAGTGGTATACACTTGACAACTTTAAGCGATAGGATACTTTGATCGACCTTTCTTAACGATATGTGAATTTTTCCAAAGCGAATGAAAGATTAATAGCAAATTAATAATTAGGATATATAATTAATACGTTTTCTATATGCAGCTATCGGTATATAAGTCGAAGGTATATATAGTTATTAAAAAACGTGCGATAATTTATTATTGTATCTTTACGATTTATTATATTTATTATTAAACTGTAGATGTTTGTGCATTTGTGGGAAATTTAAAGGTATAAAGATACCAGAGAATACGCATAAAATATAAATATATGTAACATAGGCAAAGTATAGTACGTTCGAGTAGTTACAACAAAGTACATTTCATTCCTTTAGTCGTATTCGTAAAATTATTAGAAATTTACTGTTATTGATTTGCTATTGAAATTCATATGTATTAGGTTGTCCGAAAAGTGTCTTTCTTTCGCAAACGTGTTTTTTACAACAGTGCACCTTCATACAAACGTGAAACCAAGTCTGTAAAATGTCGCGGTGTTTATCTCGACAGAACAAAATGGATCGTATATAATTCGACAAAATAATATAAAACAGAAAACGTTGTGCGTCCATTATTTGCTCATAAAACGAAAGAAACTTTTCGAACAACCTAATACTTAAATTAGTATAAATTCACTATCATTCTATTCGTTAGAATTCTAATTGAAACAGGAAATCGCTTGAAATCGGGTACCGAAAAGTTAGAATATGAATAGCAAAAGTTCTTACTAACCAGACACGAGGACATTCGTGGTTGCACTCTGAAGTCCACGAGACCAAAGTCTTCTCTTCCGTCTTTTACTCTACAATTTCAAATTGCAGTCTGGAAAGGCCGAACAAAAGCTTGCCAAGTCAAAATTAGAAGAAAGAAACACGACGTTCTACGACTTTGGAGCAGACAAACCAGGTTCACCTCACGCAACTTGCTTCCTTTGAGGAAAGGCTAACAGGAGAAAGAAGGGATAGAACGAACAACGAAGCAATATTTCTCGCATTCTGTACACCGAGGCTGACTTTATTACGAGCTGACGCGCGACAAAGTGTGCCCTCCCTTTCTGCCAGTCGTTCATTTCTGCTCGTAATGTGTCTAATGTAGCTATGGTCCGAGGTGTTTCTGGTTGGGAGGCTTTTGTTCCCTATTCACGTGCCTGCAGGCCGTGCATTATGACACCAGTCTACGCTCTCGTATTCGTGATAATCACCGACCAAACGCAAACATTCGTTCACACGCGACCAGAAGTATTTTTCTTCATGACGAACCATCATTCTTAACACGTTCGCAATAGTTTTAATCCGACTTTATGACGTGGGTGTGATTCGTAACGCCTCGGTTTTTCGTAAACGCTTTTCTCATATTTTATTTTAATTTTATTTATAATCAAGGGAGCTTTTAATTTTCGAAGATTAACAGAGAATTCAGAGTTTCTTTTTGCATCTCAGTGGCAACTGGCGCACCATAAACTTGCGAATTATCATCGTTAATTCGGGTGACTACGTCTCTCCAATACATCGAAGACGATAATTATTTGTAGATGTCAATGACTAAAGAATTCAACCAGTTGTTCATTATTCGACGCACAACCACCCATCGGAAATAGAACTTTCTTCTTGGTCGAGTGTTTATGCAAATTTATATTACGAACGCAAGTAAAGAAATACAGGGCTTGGATGAAAATATATTAAAGTTATCTGATGTATATCGACAAGTGAATCGAATGTGTTGTGAATCTTCCTTGTGAATGTTATGACAGATATCTTACTTTCGGTCTTGTACATCTTATTCGATACATTTCTACGAATTGGATGGTTCTCGTGATAAAGGAAAATAAAATATGTTGCAGACTCTTCGGACTTCGTTACAACTCTTGTAACATGGTCGCTTCGTATAGTCTCGTAGTCACCGATCATTGTAATCGAGTAAACTTTTAGCATTCGTGCAGTGCACGTTTCTGTTTTTAAAGTTCCGAACAGCAAGTTACTCATTCTGGAGGGAACAATCGTTCCATGTATATTTCATTCGAAATAATAAACTATCGTTCACCAAGTCGGGATCGTAAAGCGGAAGCACGGAACGACGGCGATTATTTTCCAAGCAAGCCATTTTGTCGTATAATTTTGAAAAGATACGACGATAGAAGACTGGAGAAAGAAATGACGGGTGTTATAGAAACAAATTTCGAGCTGAGGCGAACGTATCGAAATCTCGCGACGCGACGCGACGCGACGCGACGCTCATAACTTTTCACGACGCATAAAGCCGAAACGTAAACCTAAACTCTGCGAGAATTTAATCAACGTCGCTCGTATGAAATATCACCGTAGACGGGGTTATTACTATTAGTCGAAGAGAACGAGCTGTCCCACCTACGGATTAATGTATTTACGAACGATGCACGAAACGATAAAACCACCTTGTCGGCTTGAGAACCATGAAATACTATGAGATACGATGCAGGTTCATAGAGAGAGCGTCGAGGAATTTTAACACGAAGAATCAATAAAAAGATAGGAAGAGGGAACGCGCCTCGTGTTAACACTAGAACTACCACGCCAGTCAAATTGACTGGTCGTACAATTTTATTTTAACATTCCTACTTCATGTTATATTTTTGTTTTCACAATGATGTAATGACTTTCGCAACGATAACTAAAAGAATAATATAATGAATTTTATTTTGTTTTTTATGTATTCAAACTTGAGATAATTTTGTATCAAAGCTCCTTATACCAATACCAGTAAAAATGACTGGTACTTGTCAAAGTGTAAAAGGGTCCTGCAATCTGTTTATCGAACCCCAATTAACCAGTTTCCTCGTTTTCTACAACTTGCCACACGTTTTTAAAATTTTGACCGCGTATCATTCGATATGATGATATCAGTTATCAGGAAAATTGTTGTTGCAGTCAAAATGACTGGTTCTACAATTTTATAAATGTGTCAACCCTCGTTTAGGGATGATGGTCCCAGATAGATCAATAATACGAAAAATGTACTACATAAAATGGAATTCCTTCTGTAAGAAAGTAATAAATCAATAAATGTACAAATATTCTATTATTACGTATTTTTTAAAGACTAGTCATTTTCATTGGTTCTGGTAGAAATAGCTTCGGTAGTTTTAGTGTTAATACATTTCGAGCTGCATCACGTAATCTCTGTAAAACCTGACTTTTGAATTAAGATCGTGATAATTGAAAAATTGTTGTAAATCACAAAACAGCCCAAATATTTTCCTACTGAACTAAAAAGCTGAAAATATTGAACAATATATTGTAATAAGAAGAGAAAATAAAAATAGCGATCTGCGACCGAACCATGCGAGTATTTATGCAAATTTATATTACGAACGTAAGTAAAGAAATACAGGACTTAGATAAAAATATATTAAAGTTATCTGATGTATATCGAAAAGTAAATCGAATTTTGTAAATTTTCCTTGTGAATGTTATGACAAATATCTTACTTTCGGACTTGTACATCTTATTCGATACATTTCTACGAATTTAGATCGCAAATTGCACATAAACATGCGCAGTCTATTAATAACGAAAGGATATATTTTTACGTAACCCATGCAAAAATATGTCAAGTCACGCTATTTCATTTTTCTCATTTGCATCGTAAACTCTATTTCGTCTAGCCCGCTTTTAACGTTGCAAGACTAATTATTTTTAAATAAACAATTAAGCAGAACATTCATCGCAGTGCCGCATACGAGCATCGTCAGAGATTAAAACGAAAAGGCAATATTTCGTATGGCTGCCTGGAGAAAACACCAAGGTCTCTGCTTTATGCGACCACGTACGATAAAACGGAACTTTAATAAGCTCGGTAAACGCAAGAAGAATTTCGAGGAAGAATGGCCAACAGTCGGGAATTGGTGCATCTTATCTAGAAAAGGTTTCAAGCGAGAAGCGGAATTAAGGTTCCTTAAACAAGGCGTACTGCGAACAATTCTGTTGGATAAAATATTAAACCAACAAGAGGTGTCGGCGAAATTCTCTTTCGTTCCTTAAGCTACGCTACTGTGTAAAAGACTTAAGCCATTTACGATAGCGATCTTACGGTCTCAACTAATTGTATTTTTAGGAAACTTTATTGTTTGGATGTTTCCACCTTCTCGTGTTACAATTCGCGAAATACGAGTTTCGTAGAAGTTCCATAAACAGTACGCTAAATTGAAACCATTCGAAATGAATCGCGAGAAGAGGAGAAGTTGAAAATATAAATAAATTATTTGCTCACAATACGAAACGAGTTTATTTGGAAAATTCTTTAACGACACAATAAAAGAAAGTTATTAAATATCTTTATAAATATTCATTGATAAAACCAAGACATATCCTTTCGCTAATTTCTCCAAGACTTCTACAAGAAGCAAAAAAACAAAGAAACGGAGGGGAGGGAGAGAAGTAAGGTATAAAGTGCAATCTATAAAGGATCCAACCTTATCTAGGTCTCTGAAATATAATCAAGGCAGGATTAGAAGCGGCGTTAGGGAAGAAAAATGACCAAAGGCCAGAAACCGGGTGGCGTGACGTTGGGCCGAGTTATCTAAGCGTCCGAAGAGAAAGAGGGCAGGGGACGAAATATGGGTCTCGCGGCCATGGGGGTAGAAAGATGGTGGTAAGAGGGCGGTATAACGAGAAACACTGTGGCGCAACGTTGCTGCATAAATTCCAGTCCCTGGCTTCTCCTAGACAAGAGCAGCGAAACTCTCTCAGTAAGACAGGCCCAGGGACGGTATTAAAGGGAGTTCTATAAGCCGCGAGGCACAGATACTTTGGTATTTAAATGTTAGGACGTCCCTCTCGCTGGCTGCCAGCGTAAATGAAGTCGAAAGAGAAAAGGAGACAGATTTGGCCAGCGCAATGGAACCAAAGAGGAGGAAAGGACAAAAGGGGCGGCAGAGTAGTAGGTGTGTGGTATAGTCGGCTGGCCGATGGAAGAGGGTTGAATTCGGGGGAAGAAGAGAAGCTCTCAGTGCCGGCAGTGGTGATTTAGGCGAAACAACGGAACTCGTGGAGACAATGGCTGGAAGAGACGAGGGAGGCCTTCCACCCAATTCCCAGTCCTTCCACAGACCCATCCCTTCTGTCCCGACGCGCCACCACCAACCCATCCTCTCTCAACCCCCTGTCCCAAAGCTTGTCACTGTACGAGAGTACCCGACCGCTTAACTCCAAGACGAATGGCAGTACGAACAGGCTTCTGTACGCCACACACGCCGCGCCGAGCCCTTTCTCGCCGCCTTATTTGCAAGCCGATTTCACGTGCAACGCTGCAAAGGGTGGAAATTATATCGCGAGTATACATCAACCCCGTGCACCTCCGTAGCCGGCTACCGTCCGAAACGGTGATGAATTGACTTCGATCGTTTTTCGGTTTCTTGACCCGACTTGACAACGATTTACCTTCGTTCGATTTTGCTCAGTTTTAATACACGAAACACGTGCGTTCGTTTATTGCGTTCATTTATTTTATATCAGCGATACAAGTACACCGCGTATGATACATCGTATCTCAAGTATCGCAAAAAGAATGTAGTCAAGTTTATCATATTCGGCGACGTGTTTGGGAAGCTTATTGAACGCAAGCCAAGCGAAGCCTACGTAAAACGGCTAAAATTCTGCTTCTTCGATCTGTTAAATCGTTAACAACGTATGCGCCGAGAATAAACGCGTGTTAAGTTGACTATCAGCGCGCACACGCTTGATGAATCGAGTTCTCAACGTGTTGTCAGCTAGATGCGTGCAATAGCCGCAGATTGAAAGCAAACAGGTATCAGAGAACACGCTGGATGCACGATGTTTATGGAGGCTCGCGTTGCATATGCAAGCCCCAAACTCTGCTCAACCTCTTTTCCTCTGTTTTCTCTCTGCCCCTTTTTTTTCCAGCACACGTTGAAAGTTTCCAAGCGAATCACGATCGAACCAGATCAATTTGTCCAATCAGTAGCCGCATGCGTTCCGTTCCTTCGACGAATGAGCGCCGGTTATAAGTGCGAGTATTCATCGGACTCGCGTAAATAATCACGCGTGCAAACAATTGTTCGTTGCGACGACGTTGGTTCGTGGCGGTAACCAAGCCGAGGCTACGTGAATTGTGGCCTGATTCGACGCTCGATAATGTCGTTGGAACTATAAAATTCTAGCTCAAGCCACCGCTCTCGTTCTATTTCGGGGCTACCGTAATGAATATTAAAACGACGAGGCATTGTCACGCGTCGGTGACACCTTTAAAAGGTGGATTTCATTACGCGTTATTTTCCACGGCGCTATCCGTCTTTCCCGATAGCGATGCACACGGTGTGCAGAGCCGTATGGGCCGCTTTTAACGGTTCGTTCATCGAGCCGCGCTTGAATTTCTCGCCCATTACACGGGCAGCGCGCGCCAACACGCAGCTTCGCTTCAATTTCTCGCTGAATAAATCATTAAAAACTGCGCCGCGTAAAATTTAACCCCGCGGCAAATTGGACGCTCGCGAAACCGTTTGTACGAACGCAACGATCGAAGGACGGAGAACGAGGCAAACGCTATTCCTATGAATTATGTGATTCTCTATCGTCTGTCTTCTGTCTCGAGCAAGTCTTTCCGAATTCGTTTGCTTCTTTCGAACGAAGAATATATTTTTTAGGGCTATACATATCTTTTAAATTTCACTTTTAACAGAAACATTAACAGTATCCGTAGAGTTGCTTGAAACTT
Organism: Bombus soroeensis; assembly: GCA_014737365.1. Taxonomy (NCBI): domain Eukaryota; kingdom Metazoa; phylum Arthropoda; class Insecta; order Hymenoptera; family Apidae; genus Bombus; species Bombus soroeensis. The sequence goes on along the minus strand of JACXIL010000025.1, from coordinate 2,808,116 downwards.
GTTAATTGGTAACACGAAAGCAGCCAATTGCAAGAGTAGCTACAGCAGATAGCATTTGTGCGTTATTCTTTTAATTTTAACGTTTGGATACTGAATACCGAGTATCAAAAATATTTATACATTGTCCTGGAAATTTTGAAATTTGCATACTGATTAGCTCTATTTAACACTAGAACTACCAGTCAAATTGGCTGGTTTTACAATTTTATTCTAAAATTCCTACTTTATGTTATATTTCCTTTCGCAATGACTTTCGCAACGATAACTAAAAGAATAATACAATGAATTTTATTTTGCTTTTTATGTATTCAAACTGAAAATAATTTTGTATCAAGGCTACTTATACCAATACCAGTAAAAATGACTGGTACTTGTCAAAGTGTAAAAGGGTCCTGCAATCTGTTTATGGATCCCCAATTAACCAGTTTCCTCGTTTTCTACAACTTGCCACACTTAATATCAGTTATCAGGAAAATTTCAGATCGATCGCTAGATCGCTAGATGCTAACACTAGAAATACCACACCAGTGAAAATGACTGGTTCTACAATTTTATAAATGTGTCACCCTCGTTTATGGATGATGGTCCCAGATGGATTAATAATACCAAAAATATACTACATAAGATGGGATGCTGATGGAATTCCTTCTGTAAGAAAATAATAAATCAATAAATATACAAATATTCTATTATTACGTATTTTTTAAAGACTAGTCATCTTCATTGGTTTTGGTAGAAATAGCTTCTTGTTAACTATAGGTAATTCTAGTGTTAACTTACTTGTTAGCTTATTCCAAACTTATAGATTCAAAAGTACGAGTAACATGAATAAGACAAACTTGATTAACAAAACACGATTTTACTTTAAACACTTACAAACGTATACATACAAAGCATCTTACAAATATAGAGTGTCTGGTATAAATCTAAATGTAGCTATCCATTCGTCGTAAACTAACACAGCAGCATTTAATACCAGCACCGTGCAATTTCTCTTACAATTAGTTAACCCAATGTCACTACGCCTGATGAAGAACCTTTTGTCGGATAGTAAGGCTAACTCATCTAATGTATAACTTGCAACGTGATCCTATTACCTTGCCACGTCGCGTACCTCGCGAACGCGATGTTCGCATAGATACGGCTCGGCAATTGGCCCGGTATTCGCAGCACGTGCTATTGACGGTACTTTGCCCGAGTAACTACAACAATAAACGAATTACGCGAGTTACGCTTAAAATACCTGCCCGATTAACTCTTTCCAACTGGATTCCATTTGGAATCGTTAATCTACGCAACGTTTATAACTATGGGTATTTATGTAAATTTACCATCTACTAACGTAACCAACCAAGTGAAATCTAAATGGAAATTGATTTCACTGCGATATTTTCTATATTTTGTATACGCGTCATATACGTTCTATGCATTTTTATATAATTAAATTTACAATTAAATGTGCAAATATCAACCATCCATTTATAACTTGTACATCGCATCTATGCACTTGCCAAATAGACAACAGCATGCGCAGCAACAGTAGACGTCTTAACTATTTTTAGTAATCTCTGGTTATTTTGTTGCTACTCCAATACAAACTTTATCCTACAGATAACACTTGCCATACGAGATAATAAAAATATTCTTCCACGAGATTTAATTACACTTTCGATTGCAAGAAAATTCGACAAAAATTGCCCAAAGGTACAGATACTATTGGGTTGGCAAATAAATGATTGCAGATTTTGTCAATATCGTCTAATGACAAAGTCCGCAATCACTTAGTTGCCAGTTCCATAGTATCCAAGTAAAAAAATACTAAACGAGACTGGAGAAGGACTAGCAGAACTAAAAACAATAATAGAGAAGAGAAAGGCAATACAAGACGGGGAGGAACGACAATAAGGAAGCGCAGCAAGGAGGCAAAAGCGCAAAAGTTGACATAGTTTTAAAGACAGAATAATTAAGGGAGTGCAATATAATAGAGTGGATAAGAGAATAGATATATAAGAAGCGAAATAGGTAAACGAGATGTAAAACCAAAAGCTCGTCCAAAACCGAAAGGCACGGACTAAGCAATAATAAATAAAGAATAAATAATAGTACCGAAGTATATCTGAGAATGCATCACGCTCACTATCGAAATAGTTGGTCTTATTACAGGTGGACATTTTTCGGCTCGTTTCTCTCTAATAGCAATTCCGCTTGCCTCACAGAATTTCGCTCGATTCAACCCTTACTCCACTTGATTCCATTCCTTAGATTCTCGTACCTTTCAACCAAACGAAAGAGTCGTCGAGAGGGTAAAAGGGGAGAACGGAAGTACGTTAAAGATACAGAGTACACAAAGAGCGAAATAAAGAGTGCACGTGTATTCTATTGCACGTATGGTTCTAGACATACACCTGCATCGTATATTCCAAGGATATTAGAAGCAGCGAGCTCGGGGTGTATTTAATTTATCGACTCCCCTCCTCACCCTGGTTTTTCACAAGCGCCATCAACGCAGCGGTTATTATAATTTTCAATTTTTCGTGTTTACCACGTTGACTGAAAATCTCTGGAATTCCTATCGTCATTCGTAAAAGTATGGAAGTTGAATTTGCTTTATAGGATTTAACCCTTTGCACTGGGAATTTTATTTCAATTTCGTTACCAGCAGCTGCCAACGCTTTTAAATGTTTCATTTGAAATTTACTTGAACTAAAAGGTAAGACAATTTAAATAAATAAAGGAAGAAACAAATTCACTTAAATACCAGTTTTATTCACACTATTGTTGTATTTTGTAATTTTTAAGTGTATGATACATCTTGAAACAATTTGCAGGACGCAATCTTTGTGCTTTTCTTTCGCACGTTTCACAAAACAGTGCAAAGGGTTAAAGACTGTTTAACTTCGTGTAAAGTTCAAATTGTAAAGTCTGTGCATATGTAAATTATTTTTTACTGGTAAAGAATGGTAATTCTATTCTGGATATAACGATGACAGTACTAGAATAATTTGATTAGGTTTCAGGTAGGCTAAGACCATGGACATCCTCTTTATTTCTCACACTCGAAGCATTTACCATTTCAATTTCTCAATGACAAAAATTTCCATTTCTTCTCTTCCACCCTTCGTGCAGCGACAATCGTTTTAATACCCAGCGAAAATACACAGAGAAGATTGCGAAATTCTCGGCAAACTCGCGGAACCCTACGGTGTATTATTATTAAATCAATTCAATAACCGTTCTCCACGCAAAGCGATTATCCAAATCCCGAAAGTAACGCGTGATCACAGTCGGATTCGCGTAAGAATCGAGGCTGTGACTTTATTAAATTCTTTGCCTCCGTGCTCCTGCTGAATTAAGGTCAGCGGATTTGCCAATAAATTCAGCATCGGTTACCGGTGAGATCCAGTCTGTTAGATTTCAGGATATAGTCTCGTATTTCTATAGTCTATGTTCCAAGCTGAACACTGCATTCGATTCGTAAGATACATCGAACTACGTTGATTTCCAAGTTTCAACCGACTTTGCTATCAGTTTCTGACATTAAACGAGCCCGAGTTGGAGAATACGTGGCAGTACGCTTAATCGAAAACTTCGTACCGTAAACCCTTCGCGTAATCCACGAGTGACTAAACAATAGTAACGATCCCAAAGTGCTAGTCACGCACGCGTCACTTAATTAGCGTGAAGCACGAGAACCTTTGAAGAGTCAATCGTATGGTGAGGATGCTCAGTCTTAACTGTACAGTCTTGCTATTTGATAACGTCCAATCAAGTATAAATTTCATATCCGTTAGGAAAAGACTGTCTCACTTGAACTAAAATCCTACAAAATCGATACGTTCTGTAACCAGATATAACTTCAAGGATCGTTCGTTTCACTCGTTAGATCCACATTATGGGACATGCAAAAAATAGATTTGTGTTACGAATGACATATTCTACTTGTAATGCAATTTTCTAACTTCCATTGTAAGAGTTGCTCTTATTGTTCCTTTATTTTGTTAAGAAATATGTAAATATATTATTATAGAACGTTGTACCATATAAAATAGTGAAAAATGTCACGTGTGTTAACGTTCTTCGTTCGTATTTCGATTTGTCCATTTTTAAGTTTAACGTAAACGATTTATAGAAATTTACCTGCACTTAAAGGTTTAACCATCTTTGTAATCTTAGTCTTACTATCTTTATAAGCTGAAGCTATTGTCATCTTCCGTATTTAAAAGATTTATTACTACACTGATATATTCTAGAACTTATGCTAGATGTATAAACGATAAAATAACTAATTATTGTATTTTCCACGCCCCGTGTATTCTTTTCGCGAAAAGTAGATTTTACAAATTATTTCTTTACAATTTTGTGACACACGAATTGGCAATTTCATAGTATTTATTTAATTATATCGTGTTGGTTAAAAGCCATGGTTGAGACATTATATATGTAATAAAATGTCGAGTAAAATAGGGTTTGGACATTGTTGCGAGCTCACGTTTTCATAGGGAAATGTAATTTTCGAACTGATTTAATTTTAGGGGGAACAGCAAAGCTTCCGTGCTTTACCCTCGACGTCCTGCGATTTTATTCAAACCGAAAGATAAACGTTTAAACGGCGTGCCCGTTATAAAAATTTCAGCAAGTCAAACATCCAAAGTTCACCGAACACACACATCAGGTAATCAATTAAAATTCAAAGAGATGGCAGAATGGACGAATAGGAATTCGATAAACATCTCGTTTTATGCATCAGCACGTTCAAATTCATGTACACGAATGCTACGAAAAATAAAGAAATAAACGTGCAGAAACGACATAGAAGAACAGAGATATTAAAGTGCTATTATTTATATAATGTACTAATTATATAATATTCGCCTTATATGTATTATAAATACTAGAACACCTATTGATATTTGCCACAAACCAGATCCTCTTCACTGATTTTAGTTTCTAGCTGTTTTATTAGGAATCTGTTATTTCACTCGCATCACGCGAACTTTATGGCACAAAATGCTGATCATATCAATAATTAATAGTAATGTAAAATGGAATAAAATTTGTTAGAATTTAACAATAAATACAACCAGTAGATATCCTAATATTTACAGCCAGGAATATTCGTCAATGTTAAAAAAATACCTCGATTATTATCACAAATCTATGAATATGGCTTTCTCGTAAGTCCACGTAATACTCTTGTCAACAGCGTGAAATACCTGAGCACACACCCTTTCATTCACCAGGCTCTTCTCTCGTTTCTTCATCTTTGAACCAGAATGCTAAACGCAACCGAATCCCCGTAAAAAACGAATCGAGTGATTGATTAATCGGTAACGATCTCGTAGAGTGGAATACTCTAACGGTTATCGAATTACTTTTGAAGATATCATCCCCTGTAAAGGAAAAGATAACTGTCATCGGTAGACGACGAAACGAAAATTTAGTGGAACGCAGCTGTCGTCGCATTAAGATTTTATTGGGTCGACAACTAAGTGATTACGGATTTTGTCATCTTTTTAATCCGCAATCGTTTAATTGCCAAGCCAATAATTGAATTTGAGATTTTTTTATTTTATTTGGATGCACATTACAATCAATTCTTTTGAGAAGAATTTTAGATGCGGAAATCGTTTATTGGAAGGTGAAAAAATACACGTTTGACCGGCAGATCAAACGAAGGAACACTTTTCATTAACATACGATTAATTCATAAAAATTTGGTATTTTGTAAAATAATGAAAAATGTCACGTGTGTTAACGTTCTTCGTTCGTATTTCGCTTTGTCCATTTTTAAGTTTGACGTAAACGATTTCTGAAAATTTACCTGCACTTAAAGGGTTAAAGTGCGGGACGATCGCCGAGGAAATTGAAATTTAAACACCGTAATCGTGACGAGTGTACAAAGGCAGAATTCTGAACTTCCGTCATCGTTGTGTATAGTCCTCGAAACAAGGTCAGCCCCGACGTATAAAAGGGGCGTTGAGAATAGACAAACGTCCCATTTACGATTCATTAGCACTCTGGTTCAATCACGATTCGCTTCGGTAAACGTATTCACCGATTTGCTTCGTAAATATTCTACCGGCATTAACAATCTCGACTATTGTCAATATTCAGCTTTGCTCTGTTTTTATCAGCTGTTTTATTCTAGCGGATTTAAGAAATACTTGATTCGTCCAGAAGTTGAGAATAGAAAATGATTCCTGTTCTTAGCTTTATGGTCTATAGCTACAATTTAAATTGAGATATGTCGCTGTTCTTTCGCGTGTTTATAGCATATTTCATCTTTAATCCGTTGAGAGATACTAGCAAGTACATACATACGTGTGCGTTTAGTTTATTTTTACTTTGAGCATGATTTAAAAAGAGGCAACGACTACACGTAGAAGTGTAGATTTACTTTCCGATCAAATACATACGTATTACGTATATTTAAATATATCTTCTTCTGGTCTGAATAAATCTAAAATCTTAATAATCCCGTGAAGCAAAAATGAAACATTTGTTACTTTATTTTCCCACGTAATTGAAAGAATGGTCTAAAATACCACAACGTTTAATAAAATCCTCGTATACTTAACACTGCGTTCTATTCACGTTTCAATCCAACAAAAGCCATGCTGAAGTAGACAAAACGATTCCACTCTTACCATACAAAAAAGTAATATGAGAAATTGCGCAAGGAAAATTTCGAGCCAAAAACCGAGCACGCCGCAGCGGCGGTAAAAAGTTGGAATCGCACGAACAGCAGGAATCGTCGAACAAAAACTGGATGAAAATTGATATGAATAGAGGGTAGGTACTCCGACAATTAAAGTACCTGCAGTTTTTCAAGCACTCTCCTAAAAAATCCGATTTTTTTTTCGTTCTCCAAAGCACGAAATCCTTTTTTACACCTAATAAATTCATCAGGAGAGAATTTTCCTTCTGTCGATTGTTTGCCGATGAAAATCCCGATCGATTCGCAGCCCGTTCGTGGGATTATCGAAACGGTGGCGTAATTTCGTGGGAAAAATCGGCTCGCGACGGCTTTAACGTGACGGCGGAAAATAAATTAACCGCGCACAGGTCGCAGAATGGCAGTGTCCCGTGCGCTAATGTGAATTTGTGGCATTACGAGCATGAAACATAGCCGGGCCGTGGCTGATTCCGGCAGGTTCGCATGCAGAACTCACCGAGCTGCCAGCAGGGACACACGGCTTTAACGAGAATCGCATCGGGTGCATCAGACGCGGCTCGGTGCCGTAAACACATTGCCCCTATCGATCGAATCTCCCCCTGGAGACCAAAGAGCGGTGTGAGAAATTACAGGTGATTGCATTCCTGGCCGAGCACCCCTCCCGATAATGCAGTCGACGTTCGAACTATCAGGAAAAATCATTCGGTTTAGATAGAATGGCCGGAAGAGCGGTAAATTCGCCGACGCCATATTCCATTGCGGGCCTCCAAAAGAAAAATAATCGCGGCTGTTTGCTGTACAAGCACTTTCAGCTCTAGGAATATCCTTCGATTCGAGAACCGATGAAAACTGCCATGCCTTCTTAAAGCAGTAAGAAGGTCTTCGATTGGTTAGCATAAAAATTAATATCGTCGTTTCGGTACCGATTGGAAAGTTTGACAATTTATGCGTGATGAATCGTGATATTGATAAAGAAAGACGCGATGAAAAATATAATAAGCGAAGGAAGAGGAATTTTAAAGTTCGATATGTTATCCACCAATTTTATATGAAAACCACGTTTGCATTTGCTTTTGGAATTTTCTTGTATTTCTACAAATGTTTCGATATCTTTGGATCTGACCGCTTGTTTCCTTCCTCTCGACTATGTTAAAAGTAGACTTGTTCTGTTCGTACTATTGAGTTGGCAACTAACTGATTACGGATTTTGTCATTAGGTGATAATGACAAAATCCGTAATCAGTTAGTTGCCAACCCAACATGTCCATTGCTTTTACGAAAGATTCGTATGAAGGAGACGAAAACGTCACTAAATATAAGATTGCTATCGTCTCTTATAAATAATGCCCGGAAACTTTTTAATCGAACACTATATGTACTCTGGAATCTGTGATATAGCCGAAATTCCCTGCAGACGCGACGGTGCAGCTGTTTGTCGACACTTCCATCAAGTATACATCAAAGCACCATTGACAAACCGAGGCAGCTTCACACACAGCGGAATTCGAATATCCAAGTTCCATTTCGGTTTGCGTTCAGTTATTTAAGTTTCTCAATTAACCCCGCGGTAATTCAGTCGAAATTAAATCGACGGGGCGAGTCTCGCGCAAGGTAGATCGCAACTTAAACATCGGCTCCGCGGATCCAATCGTGGTGATGGAAAGAGAAAGCCGCGAAGAAAAGGCGATACAACCGTACGAGCGCGCTTGTCGTCGTAAATTAACCCATCGAGTGACACCACGTTGGCCATCGACGACGCGCGTAACAAAATTTTGTTGCATAATTAAGATAAGATAGATTTCGTGGAATAGAAAATTTTCGATGATGTAAATCGTTTGGATAACACCAACATACGATATAATAATCGGCGAGAATTGAATATTATGATATAGGGCAAAATACATACATAAAGTTTGAGTGTGCAGTGAACGTGTTAAGAAGAAACAAGCGCTGGAGAAATTCGAGAAAACGAATAATGTTTCGCGGACTGTGCGTCGCGTACAAGCAATAATTGCTTATTGTCGCGCAGCGGTAGCAACAATGTTTCCAGGCTTGTAAGATTTCTGGTGGAAACACGGAAGTCCGTCAGTAGCGGTTCTCCCAAAGACCCTCGTGTCGACTCTGTCACGAGGGTCTGCACGCAAAAGGTACGCCTTTTCTTTTCCCTCTCGATTTCCTTTTTCTCGTCCGCTAGACCGATCCGTGCCTCCAACATTTTGCAAATTGTCTCATTTCCCGCAAACAGAAGCCAACTTAATTGATACCTGACTGTTTTACAGCTCGCGTTCTCTTGCATTGTCTGTACCAATGTGAAAGGTTATCGCGGAAATGTGTAACCGAGATAAACAGAATTATCGAAGACTAATTGAAGAGAAGAACGAAATCGTAACTAGCGGTTTTCTTTGTCTTCTTCTTTTTCTCCCTTTTGTTTCAAGATTATCGAGACGCGCTCGTGGCCCTTAATTTTCCATTGAATATATATATATATGTCAGAGATGAAAGGACATATATATATACATAGACAATTCTTTTGGAATTTTTGGGAGGATCCCCGATACTTTAGTCTAGATTTTTTATTATAGCTGTGCTTAAATAATAAAACTTAGAAGTAGTTGTTTATGATTTAATCCGATTATGTTTACCCGAGGTTTATGACAGTAGGCTTGGGCTCCAAGTGACACAGCTGATCGCTAAACGTGGCCACAGTCACGGGATGGACGTTTTTACCTAACAGAGGTATGGAGTAGTTGTATAGCTCTTCTTAAAAATATAGTTGACCCGAGGGGTACAGAGAGGTACAGAGAAGAGTATATAAGTGCAGTTTCATTTGGACTGAGAGGAGTTAGTTGAGTTCTACTTGTACTGTGGACAAGTAAGTTGAGTTACGCTTGTATTGTGGACCAGTAAGTTCAGTTCGACTTAGACTTTGGAAAAAAACGCATTTGCTATCCCGTTGACCGTGGATTCGTTATTGAACCTAAGATCATTGTCATTAGCATCTCGAGTATTTAATCGCCACGGTTACTTGTCAAATTCTGTAATAACCATATTTGTAACAGTAAATATCATCTATAGTGCAGAACAACAATGGCTAAACCAAATGAAGATTCGTTACACGCTCCTAACCACAAGGAGAACTCGACATATATATATAATCTACGCTCTAGTAATAAGTATGTAGTATCTTGGATTAGAAATTTTTTATCAGTCTACTAGCTTCTCGTAAACTGCCAATAAATATTCTTGGATAGCTTCATTCTCAAAAATAGAAGGAATATTTGACGTCGAATTATTAAATAAAATTATAAATACTTCTCATAAATACTTGCTACATATACACTGTTTTTTCAATTTCTTCAAACGTTAAAAAACATCAATTATATGAAAATCGAAGAAAATATAAAAGAATTGTTATCGGTATTCATAATTTCTCCTTTCAATGTTATGTTAGACATCTTCTTAAAATAACGCAATTGATAGTTTATTAAAATGAAAGCACGATTAAAATACAGAAATTCATTTCACGGTTCAATTGATTTTCGTCAGCCTGTGAATTTAAATGGGCCTGCTATGGCTGATAGCTTGTACTAGAACTGGCCTATTTGTATGACGGATCGGGGCCAGCTAGATGGCGAATATGGTCGATAGCTATATTTCCTTTCCTGTATACCAACTGTTTCCCTATAACGGTCAACCATCCGTGCATATACATATATTGTGTGCATATCCGTACATATAGCTGTTACGTATGTATGTACACGTATTGATGCGCGTGTACGTTGTATACAGCAGCGCGTATCCATAGAACCAGCATAGCACCACGTAACATAGGCTTGGTTGTTACAGTTTGTCGTGAAAGCAAGTTGAACAAAAGCTTGGGAACTTAGAAATTTGAGTCCGCCGGGAACACCGGGTTACGTTTCGATGAAATTTTCAGGCGACGCCGTCCTTCCACTGGCAACAGGTTGAAACAGTTGCAAATACGATAAGATCCGCACGGTGTTCGTACTTAGCAACTGTCGCGAAGAAAACGAACGAACGTTGATCGCTTCACTTTTCCTCTGATACCTCGCACATGTCTTTTTTTATTCTCTCTCGTTCGATTCCATAAACGTGGTATCGAAAGTAAAGTTGTTTATAATCTACGTATTTGAGAGAATAGGCGATGGATCTTTTAAACTTCTCACTTACGATTTCTTCGCTAATTACTTGGCTGAATGAATTCATCGTTGCGATGAAACATTATTTGTGCTTGTTAATCTTCAGTGCGGATTCGAATAGAAGTTACAGTTCAAACTAAACTCTCGCACAAATATAATGTGCCTTAATGCCTCTTATAAGTAAGATAGCTTTTTTCAGTAAATTTTCATACATATTTCTGACTCTACTGTGCGTCCATAAATGAATAAACTTGTCGTTAGTCATTGTTACTAATTCATGGAACGAGTGACGCAAGTCGATGTTTTCAGCTACTATTTCATAACATTTCGTTATTTGAAATGTTTTACGTAACACACACGATATGAAGACATAAAAGTGTTCTATGATAAACGTTCGAATACTTTAGTGGATCAGTATATGTATGTCATATAGATTGTACAATCAAGGTCTTTGCCCTCGGTGCACGCGACAAACGCGTCTACATACAAACGAGTATTTAATAAATGGGCGTTCAGCGTCAAAGAATATTCGTCGACGCGTTAATCATCGTTTACACGGATAACGGTACACGTGTACGGGTAACGTAATTGATAATGTGTAACAACGTGATATATAGGTGGAATTTTAACGGGAAAGTGAGAGACGACCGAAGCGATTCAACGACATTAACTATTCCCGTTGGTATCGGCAATGGGAGCGGTAATAAAGTCTTGGCGATATTTATGCAGAAAATTAACAGCGGCGTCGCTCTGTTGGCACAATAACTAAATGCTCGATTTTATTAAGCACCGTTGCAGGCGTAATTTTAGCGTTTCAATGAGCAATCCAGTTCCACAGCCGATACAAAATAACCGTACGCGCGCAGATTACAATAATAAACCCCTTATACGCGCCACGATAATAATCGCACACTGAAATCTCTAATTTTCATAATTATTCGCGCCTGTTATTTATTTGAGCAGTGTAATACGCGAGTCCTCGAAGAGGGAATCGATGGAGCTTGGGTGAAAATTATCCAAGTAATAGAATTCGCGTGGGTGACGAGTTATTAACGAGTTATTAAATATTCAGCAGATGAATATTTATGCTGGAGTATCGATTATGACAGACACGGAGTGATTCTAAGAATGCACACTGCGATTTGGAATACGTGGTGGCACGAACAACACGTATTTTGCGTGCCAGATTTTTAACAATAATATATTACAGGCTTTACACGTGTGCTATAAATACTACTTTCGCGTAATATGTTTACGTTTGGCCGCATACAGCTAACCAGAATATTTGATGTACGAGTTTAGTTCGTTCGTGTAGATAATTACACGTTGTCGCTTTCATTTCTAAAGACGAAACGAATTTGACGACTTGTCCGTAACCTAACAATATTTCTACGCAATGAAACCCTAGCGACACGCGACTCGCCGAAAATATTTGGACTTGAGAAGACGCTATCAGGACGATGACGACGACGATGTTCCTGAACGGTTGTAATACAAAACAAATTGATAGCCACTTGCGCGTAACGTTACGTTGCTGAAGCTCCGCAGACAGAATTCGTTTCACGTACACTGCGCAATTTTTATCACCCGGCTGTATTAGAAGTCTATACCCAGGTCTTCTCTTTCTTCCTCGCCAATTTTCCTTCTTCTTCCCCTTTTTTTAACCCCGGTTTTAAAGGGCTGTTCGATCCTCTGGATCCATAAAAGCAATAACGCGCAATTTACGGGGCCAACAGTTTGGCTGCGCATAAGGCAAGCCCTAGCCAAGCTGGCACGAGCTGCGCCTACAGTTTTTCAATTTCAACAGTCGAAAACACCGTTTACCGAACGACCCATTCAAATTCCCTCGTAAAAATCCTTTCCTTCATTTCCTCGGACGTTTCTCGCTTACCTATACCATGCGCGATTTGTTTCTTCTTGCCAGCGTTTTCTCCAAAGGTTATCGTTCGGACGATTTTCTACAGATTTTATTAGTCGCCGTGCTGGTTCGCAGAAAGAAAGTCAGTTCTTTGTACGCCTGAAACTCGTCGACTTTTTCTTAATGCGATTGCAAGAAACTGCAGGATCGAACAGTAAAGGTTTCAGTGGAGAGAACATGATTGAGTCAAGTATAAAGAACCACGATGAATCGAGATTTAATGACAATAAGAAACAAAAGTGGAGGATGCGAATGCTTGGTAGGTCGGAAAGTGATCGTGCTTGGGCGGGTCACGAATGCGAGGATCCGTAGAATTAGGTCGGAAAACGAGGAAAGGTACAGTATTGTTCGAAATTCACATCGTCTTTATTGTCAAGCAGATCCATATGGTTTTATGATATTTAATTCAAGTATTTTTAAAAAGAAATTGTGAAAAGAAGCTACGGACAAAATTAACGTAATAAACGAACATCCGAAGATTCGTTTCTGTATAGTGAATTGTGGAAATATTTCCAAAATATATAATTTCTGTCGCTACGCGAGATCAGTCTACGAGTCAATAGCCTACGATTTTTACAGAATGATACGCATTAAACGTCTTTCAAAAGCGCAGTTTCGCCTTCGAGCACGAAAACTATATATCAGAATTACACACGCGAGTCCAACAGGGCGAAAAATTTTCGCCAGCAACCTACGAACAACGTTATTCCATATCTAGGACATAGGAAAGTAGGGAGTACGGGTGCAGAGGCGTGTAACAGAAAATTTCACGAGACGCGGTGAAAGTTTCGGAGGCAAAACGGCGTGTTTTCGGATGCGGACGAAATGAAATACTCGGCGGCGCGCGCGGCTGCCTGCAAAACCTCGACATGCCTTTAATAAATTCGTTTATCCGGCGCAGCCCGGTTCCAAGCATCCGGGACTCGGCTCGTCGGCGGCCTCTTACCTTTCTACGATGGCGCGCAGCATAAAGAGAGAAACGTTTCCATTTAAGCGAAGCTTTTCAATTATAAAGTGTTTCCCCTCGCCCCCGAAGAGCACCAGCCGCAAGCTCCACGCTTCAATTCTCTCGTCCTCCTTCTTCTTCGTTTTCCAACCGGTGGAACCTGGCCGCAGAGAAAACCCACTTCCCTATCCGACTGTCACCCCTTTCTTCTCGCCTCTCTGCGCCACCTCCGCCTTTCTTACGCCCCCAACCTAACACCAACGTACAGTGGCGCAGCGGAGTCACCGCAACCTTCTTGCTTCCGGTTACACGACACCTCACAGAGGCCAGCAGAGCTCAGGCTCTTCCTGAAAAATCGACCAGAAACGATCCGACCGAGCACGAGCGCTTTTTTCTTCGCGATCCAACATCTCCGCTGCTCCGCCCCTTGGTTCCCTTTGTTCCATCCACAAGGCCTGCTTCAACCCCCTTTTCTCGCGGCACGTTTCTTTTCCGCCAGTTCCTTTTATATCCCGAAGATGTCTCTCCCTCGTTACCGAGAATGTCGCCAACGAGTTCAAGCGGAATTCTCGAAGAGGGCCGCAAACGACGTCACTTCCACCCGAGATACTCGACGATATCGGACATAGAGAATCATCGTGATGGATCAAGGAATCGTCTATGGCTTGGAAACGCAACCCTCTCAGATCTCTATCGTGCCCCGTATATTTCGTACGTCTTGTCGGTTCACGGGGTTAGGTAAGAAACGATCCGATTATCGTGAGAAAATAGCAACCATGCGTCCAGACATTCGATATTCTCGTTTCGGTTCTCGTGACGTTTGCTTCGCGAAAAATTGATTTCGATGATGGCAGAAATACACGGCATGGTGAAAAATTCAGCCGCCCTCTTCGAACGATCGATTCTGCACACCGAAACAAATTTGAAGGTTGATACGGGAGAACGTCGATTAAAGCTCTTTTATAAAAACATTCCATTTGTTTTGCCGAAACAATAGGCAGAAAGTTTTTCCAAAAGATCGATGATACGACCACGGTTAATCACCAAGTAAATTAATGACAAAGGTAGAAAAAATAACGACATTATAAACTTCCATTCACGATTATTTATACGACTTTCTTTCAACAAATGAGCTTATAGAAGTGTTTCCTTTCTTTTGAGAAATTCAATAGCAATTATGCGTCTAATTAAACGAAATTGAAAAATTCAGAAAAATGGAGTTAATCAATTCGGCTCTTAAGAGGCTGATATAACTATCAGATACTGTCACATTCTATGTAGTTCCAGAAACTGGAGAGCATCTATCGGGTGCTGGAGAGACCAGAGCAAGAATACCGTGGCGGTGGCGTGGCCGATCAATGCCACGACAGTCTTCCCACCCCCTCTCTCATTCCTTCACCATCGTCATCTTCGCTCACCCTCTCGATGTCGCAAAAGTTCAGCTCTCTCTTGCGTTCCTCTACCTCTCCTCCGTACTATCCGAGCCCTGCCTTTTCACATCGTGCTCGATCGCCCTTTTCTCCCTCCTTTTTCCAAAGCGGAATAAGAGATCCATCCCCTGCCCTTCTCCGATCGGCACACATCTCTCGATGGAAACCATTGAAAATCTGCCTGTGAATTATTGAAAGCGAATCACGTCCGGGCCCATTTATATATCTCGAAATATTCCGCGGGACCTTTCAATTCAGATTGAAACCGTTCGCACAATAGACGAGATACAGCTGGCAGAAGGAACTGTGGCGTGCGTGGTTACACACGGGAATATTCCGAGTGGAACACGAAGGGAAAGATCTTCGCAATCCTCACACCACTAACGTTTGACCAGTGTACAGAGTGATGGAATGTTTGATTCGCAGACTCGTCGCTCATTTCGCCCGGGGATTCTTTTCTAATTTTAGCTTAGTTTTTAATCCATAACGAGGAAATTACATTTTTAAATATACTGTTATTAGTCTTAAGTATTATTTATATACATAGTGCGACTGTAAAGTATACTGTGCGTTCCTGTACTATCTCGAAACGTCTCAAATTATTTGTTTCGGCTTTGGAGACATGTACATTTTGTGGCCCATATCACGTATCCCTCTTGTATACCATCCAAAAGTCTAGACAGATATCCGATTCTATTTCTGATTCTGCGAAAGGTTCTCTCAGAGTACGTTTTATGCGTGTATGCGTGTATTGCTACTAAATAGTAAACCTATCCTCGCTCGCAAAGTTGCATGATTGCAAAATTCGAGCTAATCCAGTGCGTTCCATCGCCAAGCCTTTGCCATCATCGTTAATTCATTACTATGGATAAAGCGTTACGTTGTTGCTTAACAATGACCGGCATTCGCGTCCTTTAATCTCGCAATCATAAAACCGTGATCTCTTCTTCGACAAAATTGAACCACGAAAGGTGGAAACTACGCTTAGGCTCGACGGTCGTAAAGAGACACCGAGATCCACGGTTAAGATCCCCGGTTATTCGCGTCGAAAGGATTTACCAGGATCCGGTGATCCAAATTGACGCTCGTCAAGCTACCAGAGAGAGGTTATTTATCATCCGTATCGTTGCTCCGCGAGAGAAACCGTTCCCATGAGATCCCATTTCTCTCGGAAACTATCGGCAGTATTCACGATCGCCTGGTTCCTCCTCATCGTTGGCGTCTTGATCGAGAAACAGCGGGAACGATCAAGCGAAATTGATTGAACGGGTATCTGCAGGCAGCCTACAGCGTCGTCTTTGATCGGGATAAAGTGCTATCGGGGTGCTGGATATGCAGACTAGAAGGATGTAAGGTGGGTGGTAGAGGGATGGGAAGGAGTTAGGGTAGCTCGGTTTTGTCTGTTCATTTGGCGAGTAACGAAGTTATATCCGAAGCGGCTAACCTAATCATTCGACCACACCACTCGCGTATCGACCCTTTCTGTTCATCTATCTACTTAATACTTACCCAACTGCTTGCCTCCTCTTTGTCTTCTTCGACCATCTTCATCTCCACTCTTCTCGACTTCGGTATCCATTCGTTGCGTATACTCGTGTGCATCATCCACGATAAAACATCGTGCAACGATATACAATTTTGTCCATCATGTACGTATTAAAAGAGAAGGAGAAGATCTGACGTGGAAGACACGCCCGTAGTAACAAAAAAATGATAGGATTGATAGGATCCAAATTGATTCTGAATACGGAAATTTGAGTTAAGCTAAACAATTTGCCTGATAAAGTGATGAAATTTAGTTATGAAATGTTTTTGACCGATGCAGATTGTTTGACTCGTCCAGAGCTAACTCTCCGATAGAGTTGCTTGAGTTATTTTCTCATAGTGAACCTAAAGTACTCGCAAGGTTCTTTCCCATTCTTTCGTTATCATATTAAGAACTAACTTACTTAAAATATAACAAACTCAATTATTTAAAGTTGAATTTTAAGATGTCGAAGCTTGACTGACTGAAATAACTCAATCTTAGTCTATCGTTCCTTTGACGTGACGACGAAAAATGATGTCTGTATCGCGATGTTTGTAACGCAAGTGTGCAACACTTGCCCTACACCGATACGCAACAAATGGATACCGTCGTTCACGGTTGCATCCGCTTACTCGTCGTCGATCAATTGTCTCGGAAGCAGTTTCCCTCGTGCTCTTCTCTCGTAGATGTCCTCGTGACTCGCGTCGTTGGCTTTCTCGTTGTGTCGTCTATGAATACAAAAGAGGGTCATTACGGGGGAAAACAAAACGGCCAACGGAAATGATCTCGAGAACGCTGCCTCGTTACGCTATCAAATTTTTTATGGAGAATTAAACCAAGAGAGAAACGTGATTTCCAGTGTTCTGAATTTTCGCCGAATTTCCACAAGCGTTGACAAATCGACTGTGTAATTTCGTACCACGGCCAATTAGGGTAACATTGTTTCGCATTACCGATCCCTGGAGACACGCCACGGAGCGCGTAATAACCGTACAGAATGCGTGTATGATTGAACGCCACTCGACGTTATTGAGATGCGAAGTGTAAAGGGAGATGGGGCGGGGGTGGAAGAAAAGGGAAAAAGAGCGAAGAAGAAGGCAATGGAAGCGATAGGTCCTTTGACGCAGCCTTTCCTCCTACTACTCCCCTTAATTTGCTCTGAATAGCAGTTGATTGATCAAGATTGAGTAAGACGAAGTAATGTAATTACGTATACCGGTGATCCAAATAGTCGCACGTACACACACCCGCGATTTACCAGAGTTTTTAACTCAGAGTTTCTTGTTGACTTTGATGGTCGCTGATCAATGAGAATCGGCGATTTAATTGTGCGAAATAACGTTCAACCAAAGTGTTACAGCAATTAGTCAATGTATGAGATTTTATTTTTTCAAGCACGTACCTTCGATTATTCTGGATTTGGAAGAATTAGTCTTAGACTAAAAAATTCTTGGCATAAAGTTGACGTAGTTTCTTTGAAAATAATTTTATAATTAAATAATTGTGCAACAGCGATTAACAAAAAATCGAGTCAGTTTGACATTTGATTGATCCAATGGACGATAAGACACGGATTAAATAAAATATAAGATATACGTCTGCATTAACCCGGCAAATTCAAACTTTGGACAAATGGCAAATTTTATGCGAAACGCTTAATAGCGTAGAAATAAAAAAAAAGAACAAACGGCGATGTAAGCCAATTACGTTTCCGTGGTAATTTTTATCGTACCTTTGCATATCATGCAGGAGATGGTCTAATTTCTAGGAAACTTTAAATGCATGGCGTGCATGCCTGCGCAGATTTTTTCCGAATAACGTGGCGAACAAGAGGACGTGAAACGGCGATAAAGTGGGCTAAGTACTCGCTCGAGAAGAAAACTAGGTCAACGACGACTAATCTAAAATAAATATATATAATGCTCTCTTCTTTCTCTTTTTTTTTCAGCCGCGATCCTTCAACGTAGGGTGCGGCACGCTAGGATTGCCACGGGGAAAATCACGTCGAAGAAATCTCTCTCGTCCCTGAACGCTCCGCGGAATATCCCCACGGAATTGAATGTCTCAGGCTATGATTGTCCAAACGCAATTCTTGTCTAAACAATACGAAATCAAGAATTGTGTGGGGACATCAGCGCTCGAGGCGCGACTCAACTAAAACACATTTTGGTCTTCGAACGAAACAGCAAATGGAAAGTACGTACGTATATACACGCTATTTGAGATTAGTTCGTAGAAAATTATTGTCAGAAGATTAAAAAACACCTTCAAGGATTAAAGCATAGACGTCGTCAAGGATTACATTCTTGAAATTAATAAATGTTACTAATGAAATTAATAATGTGTATCTACATTGTTGGTGATCATACCACTAAGCACTTGAACAGTAACAAAAGTTATGTTAAAAAGAGACTTGGAAAATGTTACTTCTTAGAGGTTTTGGTTATAGTTTCCACTTTGAACAATTTTTAAATAGATATAAGCAGAATAAAGATGGCAGTAAAAATTAGGAATGGACATAATTCTGGATATAAATGGTTAAACGATCTCTCTTTTCTTTTTGTTCAGGAGAGAGAAAGAAGAGAAGGGAGCCGTAGCACGTTCGTCTATACCGTTTTTTTACGTTTGCTCGGTTTCGCTTCTATTGCTTCAGCGTTGCGACAGTAATAAGGATAACGATAACAATAACGCGTTTGCATTCGAAACGCAAGATTCGAGCGGAAGAAACTTCCCAGGGGGAAAGTAGTTCTCCTTCGAATGCGCGTGTAACATTCAGCAGTGTTAGTATCGAGTGAAATGTTTCCCCGTGGTTCGCTGCTTCCGAATTGTACAAGCACATTGCTATGGTGTAACGATGTTTTGTGCTCGATGACAACCTCGCAGTTAAAAAACAATCGCGGCCGCGTATAACATTTGCTAGGGTGGTACGAGCTCTCGATAAAAATGAAACGTCTATCCGCAGGGAAACAAACAGTTAACTCATAACTACCGTTTGCAGCTTAACGCCACTGCTATAAATACAACGAGCAATAAAAAAAGATGCGATTATTAATTTTATAGCGCGAGACTCGTTCGAGAATTATCTGTCTATATTTTCGTTGCAGGGAAAAATGATGATCGATTAAAATTAGTTAGTGTTCTAATAAGGATAGTTGAATATGTAATTTCCAAGTAAGAAAATAATAAGAAAGTAATAGGAATATCGTTTATCGATACACACATGGCTTTCGATTTTAGAAATTGTAATTTCGAGTTATTTTTTAATATAAAATAATCTCTTGTCAAGATGTACCGCACGTTCTATCGCATTCTGTATATCTCGATATATGGCAAACAAAATAGCCATATCCGCAATACGTCCGCTTTGAATATTAATTTATTCAAAAACTCGCGACGCGGATTTTACGTTGCGAGGGTGTACACGATCCAATCGAGTGAAAACGCGAGAAGAGGATTCGATGGAGAAATTATTCGAATTGGTGGTGAAAAGGGATAAACAGGGAATCATTATTCACCACGTGATATCCTGTAAACACATCCTACACACGTATGAATTTGTACGTGGAAATTGTGCGTACACATCGGTAGTTACGGGGGTCTGACAAATTATGGCGTCGTCAGCACCTCCGTTTCCAGCAGGAACAGAATTAGAACCCATTCTTCGGTCCGTCCATTCTCTTTCCTTTTCACGTGTGCACGAGAGCACACGCGTGTGTAGAGGGTTGTGTAATGTTCCAATGGGTAAAAAAGCCAGCGAAAAAAATCCACCGGGGATTCAATAGTCTAACCATACGAGCTTTCGGCTATAACAATGGCAGAGAAATTCTGTTGACCCGACCATAATTTTCCGACGAGAACAAAAAGGATAAAAAGAAAGAGAAGGAAAAAGGGAAAGAAAGAGAAGAAACAATACCTGACATCGTCTAACAATTGTCCTTCGTGTTAACGTTTTTCCCGATTTGCTCTGGTCATTTTGGAACTACACCGGTGCATGCTTTCCTTTTATCAAACAAAAGCGCTTTGCCTGCTTAATACTTGCGAACGCCTATCGGACTTTTCATTCAACTAACGATACTGAGAAAAATTTATCGTATGGTGCATATATGTCGCGGTAGCATTAGGATTAGGGGCGTCTAATGAATATTCACTCGAATTGGCCATTGTTATTATGCAATATAAATGATATCTACCAGTACCAACTATGATTATTACCGAATTTGACAAGTAACCGTAACGATTAGATACTCGAGATGCTAATGACAATGGTCTTAGGTTCGATAACGAATCCATGGCCAACAGGATGACTCTCTGTTAAACGTAGAATATATTTCGAAGCACAAAATACGTACTGCTCGTAAAGGCGATGTGTAACCCTCCAAGGAGATCGCAAGACTGAGACAGACTAAATTTTCCTCTCCTTACGATCGCGTTCGTTCGTGTGTATTGATCGGGGATCGCCGGAAACTTCTAATCGTCACTGCTAGGCAGTTCTGCGTAGCAGCGACATTGTTTTTGCCTGGAGTTTGATTACCAATACAACGTGTCCCATAACATTGGCATTAGAATCAACTAGAATCAAACATACGATTAACACTTATTATCCAAGTTATAGTACCACGCCGGAATAATTTACTTATAATTCTCAATGAGAATTGATTGCAAAAATCTCCCAAATAAAAAAGAAAAAAGTACATGTATATTTAACTAACTTCCGACGGAATGGACAGAGGAAAGGACAACCGGTAGCAAGTTATTTCACGTGCGAAAGTAAATGGAAAATGGAGAGTAAGATTTTGGAGAAGATAAAGCTCGGATACGTTGGTGGAGAATTAAACCGACATAGTTTACCAATATTTTCGAATTCGATTTCCTTGAAAATCAGACTTCGGATTACCTTTGTACGTTATCTTCGTCTTATTTTTTATCGGAGTATCTGTCTAACTTCGACTGTACCGTGAACGTAGCAACACGATGTATACCCATGAGTAGGAAAATCTGTTCCTGGCCAGAAATTTTCACGGTTATTTTTCTTTCGAAGCACGCACGAAGGTTGGTAAAGCTATCCTTCATGGAGTTCTTTATATTCCTGCGTCCTGGTTATCGTAATAAACAGTAAATCCTACGAGGAAATAGGAGAGCATTGCTACGGGGATCCTTCTACACGCCGGATAAAAGGGCCATATATTATTTCAACATCATATTTTATGTACGACGTATTTTCGAAAGCCGGATAATCCGCCGTCGCGAGACGAAAAGGGGAGGACAACGAGAAAGAGGAGCAGGACAACGCTTTCGCGAAAATAAGACGAGCTAAGACTTGATAAAAGTCCAGCTATGTGTTATATTCGAGGAGAGGGGAATTGAAGATGCGTTTCTCCGTCACCAGGCCTGCGTATACACGCGTATCGCAAATATATGCAAACTTACGCCGACACACGCGTCCGCGATAGTGGCAATGTGGGAACACGCAGCTTCAACTTAACGTGCTAGTGGCTGACACAGATACCTACACCGGATACATTATGCATCCCGGATTTTACGCGGGATAATGCACTTGTTACCTATGCATATAACCGGGAACACGGGCTAAGGTCTCGAGAGTCAAAACAGCAACCCTCTG
Source organism: Bombus soroeensis (assembly GCA_014737365.1). Lineage (NCBI taxonomy): Eukaryota > Metazoa > Arthropoda > Insecta > Hymenoptera > Apidae > Bombus > Bombus soroeensis. The sequence continues at coordinate 2,785,838 of JACXIL010000025.1, read as the reverse complement.
ACAAGCAGCGATTTCAACAGCGATTCGCGCGACTCTTCCCATCGCCTCGTGTAATCGCTCGGTTCAATCTTGTTCCGCGTTCAACGACGTACAGATCAACGATGTATAGGCAGTTTGGAATTGGTTTCGAGCAAAGGAAATTAATTCAGTTAGCGGGCGACAGAAAACTTCCAAAAGGTAGCGTTGGTAGAATTTGATGATTTTCTTCTGCTATGAAAATTTTTGTACGTAACTCTGAATTACTCAAGGGGGATATTTGATTATGCAAATATCTGTGGTTCAACTTGAATTTTTGTAGCGTGGTATATATAAGGTATCTTGGTTTATTCGTGACAGAATGTAATCTAATTACGAAATTAAAGGATTTGTAATGAGAATCTTATTCCTTGTGATCATTGTAGCTCGTGATCATACCAAAGCTATTGTGCAATATCAAAATTAACTTCTATAATCATCAGATCGTATGAAACTGGTTTGCTGTTGTACGTTTATCTTCAGGGTGTTTCATTTCTGAACTGTGAATTAAATAAAAGAGCTTTTCTAACTAATAGTAAGACTATGCCAATATCTAACATACTTAAAATCAATAAATACCTGATCGTAATAATGAATACCAGTATCGACCAGTCGCATACTCGATTCTACCAATACTATAGAAATTTTACAATAAAATTTACATTAAATTTACAATGTATTCATTCCATTAAAAGTTAACAAGCAGTGTGCTTCCAGTCAGTAATTTCCTATTAATTTGCACAATTCAGTAAAATTAATATTCTGTTATAACAAATTGATCTACCAGTGAACAATAGTATAAACGGTCTAAACGCGATGTTATTAACAATTACGTGGACCGATCGTCATCTGGTGAGTATTGTTTGAAATTGAGGCGAATTAATTAATATCAGCGAAAAATATATCACAATAATCGTAATCAGAACTCCGGATTCAGATGGCTTGCTTTAAACACACTTTAACGTATCATCGTATTTTCGAATTACCGAGAACGTAATGATTAATGAAGTCTGCAATATTGAAAGCTTAGCGGCGCACAATTAACAGAGATCATTAACGTAGTATGCTTTAAATCCGATGGGGACACGTATTATTGTTAACTATAGAGACCTTTACACGTTTGATTAATACACAGACACGAAACCAGTCGAGATACACAGAGATGCCAGTATTAAACCGCGTGCAATATTCATCGCAAAATACGCAACTACGTACATATTAACTTCATAATCCGTATACAGAGAAATGCTGAAACTGTCCAAACAACCTACTCCATTCTGAGAAACTTATTAACTAATGAAATTGTATTAAACGAGACATGTTTCTACTATCGTGTTTGTTACTCATCGTGGTTCATCTGTAGATATGAAATTAATTATAAACATCACAGACAACTTAATCTTATCAGATTATTATATATCACACGCTACATATCCGTTTTCTTACTTGATTTCAAGGCTTTTAACCCTTTCGCTTCGGCAGTCCAGTCCGCCGAAATGCACACAGTGTGCATGGTTGCTGTATATACATTTTCCTAAGTCTTAAATAACTATAATTCTTGTAAGAACCGTATATGAAATATCGTTTCACTGTCAATGGATTTACCAGATTTTTTAGCACGAAACAGTGTACGATCGTTTGGATGTTTGAAATATATTGCGTAAAACGTTATCATGTTGTTTCAACGATGAGTAACTTTTAAGAAGCGATTAATCCAATATATCAATAAAATCAACAGAAAATGTTCTGCCTATAACGAAAAAATATATTATTGACTACAGATGGCATTGATGTATGCCCGATATATGGGGTGCCGAACTCAGGTCATTTCGTGGATGTCGTCTATAAACGACGTTCGTACCCACAGGTCATCTCGCCGGCGCTGCCTATAAGCGGCACCCGAAGCGAAAGGGTTAAATTCAAATGACTTAGTCTTAAATTCCAATAGAAAACAAATACCTTAAATATCCGGTTTACATCGGTGAGCATAAAACTAAAAGTTAAAGCTGAAACTCAACTTCTCTTTAAACTTGAAAGGATATTTTAATTCGAGCAAAGAGACAAGTTCACGTTAGTAGAATCGTTCCAAGCTACTCGAGCACGATCAATTTGAAGTGAAGTGACTTGACTAATGACAACGAAGCCAGCAAGGATACTTCAAGTCAAGTAGGCAACATATCTACACTGGCAAAAAGGCTTCGAATCACTTGAATCCAAATAAACCAATAAACTCGAACAAGGCTGTTTTACACAACAAATGGCGATCGTCGCTTTTCTTACTTGGCTGTAACCAAACTTAGATGCGTGAACACGCGTGAAAGATAGAAATTCAAAGGTTTCGCGAGGATCCCCGGTGATATAATAGCGTATCCGGAAGGGCGACCGTAAGGTCGGAGATCGGATTTTCCGGTTCAACACGTACGTCACGGAGAAAGGGACGCTGGCTCTTCTCCGTGGAATTTTAATCAGCGTCAATTACTTGCAGGAGCGGCACGTCCTCCTTACGCCGCACTTTCCTCGAGACGCAGCGGCAAAATTCAATTTTCCCGCCCTTTCTACCATGCCACCCCCTGAACTTGTACGACAACCCGGCTCCGTGTACTTACGTTATTGCTACAAGAAGACGGTTTAATAGATAAGTAGCCGACCTTGAAAGAAGACAAACGCTTCTCACCTCGTTTTTACCCCCTTTCCGCCATCTTCCTCCTTTTTGTCGCATTCGCGGGACAAGAGCAGATTTTTGAACGGTTTCTTCGACAGCTGAACGCGTATAGCAATTACCCCGCGTCTGGTATAATCTACTAATTGGACCACTCGAATTAGCGAAATTTTAAATTAATCTAATTAGCCGTTCAATTACCGCCCCGCGATGTGATTACGCTAATGGAATTACGCCGGCCGGTATAATTAGTGTGCACCAATCGGGCCGCGTGCTAGGAGCGACGTGCCGAACGACCAATGTACCCTCTAATCCGCCGGCCCTTATCTATCGAGCCCGATTTCCCATCCATGAGGACCTAATATCGATCCAAACTAAATAACAAATACATTAAAGAGAAACAATACCGAGGAGACCACACCGAAGATCGATCCCAATTACCGTAAAGCCCTTTCTTGGCTTCCGCGGACTAAGACAATTACGTCCGGCCCGATATGATCCAAAGGCAAACGTGCCAACAGGCGAATTGAATCCGGACGCTTTAATTAAATCCGAAAGTCCGAGAATTCTTCCAGAAAGTGTGATACTCGACGCAACAAAGTAGCAAAAACGTAGCAAATAACGATTTGAAATTACAGCAGTTCCAGAGGAAAATGACGAATTTACGACTGTATATTGGTGTTTGTACAATATTTTGATCCGAGTACGAGATTGAGAAAATTTCAGACGAATTAAACAGGCGAAAGTCGAAATATGAGGCTTGTGAAATATATACAGAGAACAACAAAAAAAATAATTTCGTTTGCTCGTCAAGTTTTGTCAAGTTGATTTTAGTTCTCAGTAAATGTCCTAATATTTATGAAGATGCACTTTCGTACATGCGTTTGTACGTGAAAGCGTATGTATGTAGTTACGTCTACAAGCGGGCAGGTGAGCGTATCGTTGCATCGAACACCGAAGATCAAGAAACGAGAAGGTACGACATCGCAGAGGCTCTTTCAACTCTCGACGAGAGCAATGTAAGAAGAAGAAGAAGAAGAAGGTAAAGGTGTGTGGAGTTGTAGGACGAAGGATGAACCGTGGCAAAGTTGGTGCACGATAAAGCCAGGGTGAATCCAGCATAAAAGGACCGAGGCACGAAGGTCGATTCGAGGCACTTAGAGCTGCCCGGTTCTCGTTGAACACGATGATGATGTATGGCTCTCAACGATAGAGAACGTTATGGCGCATGGACTCGTGGTGCTACGACCTCGTTTTCTCGTGGAAGCCTCGAGGCTTCTCCTGGACGGCCGTAAGAAAAGAAGGAAGGAAACGAGAAAGGAAGGAAGGATACCTCTAGCTAAAGATGGCCGTCGTCTCATAACTCCTCCAGGCTTCTTCCTTCCCCTGGCTAAAGATACCAAAGTATATACGAAAAAGAAGAGAGAATCTTTGGCGCGGGTGTATTGGAGGGAACCAGGCACCAGGTTTCGTCCGTGTGCAGATTCGCCGTGTGTTAGGCGAAGGAAACAGCGTATGCCTGGAAGAACGCTATCGTGAATACGTACACATAGGAAGCTAGGATAAAGTATATACGGCGTGTGTCCGTAATCCGTAGATATCAGCTTGTTGTCGCTGCCTTCGTGCTTTTGCAAGAGGTTTATCGGATCTCCGCTTCTTCGCTGCTTCGACCCGTACACCAGGGTATATCGAGTGCAGACGAAACGGGGTAGAGACTGGTATCCAGCTAACCGACCATTTCCACCGTATGAAACTTTGTTTGCCTATATATCGAAGGGAAAATGCTCGGGGATTGGCTTGCCTCGACGTTAAAAAACGGTCGCCTAACCGTACAGTGATACAGCGAGAGTAAGGTACCTATACGTATGTTTTTTAGTGAAAGTAGGAAAGTACTTGAGATAGACTAAAAGCTTCGATAGAAATAACATTAACAGAGTGCAGAGTTCTTGCTGGCTAAAGGTATCGAAGTAAATGTACGGTCGGGGACGATATTAATGGCTATCCCGTACGTCATAGAGAAAAGGTTGGTATGTGTAGGAAAGCAGAGAAAACTATGTTTTCATAGGTCCACGAAGGAAGTGCTCTTATCGTTCGTGCTCGCCCATCGTATTTCATCCCTCTTTTCCTTTCTCCCCTTAAATTGCCCCTCTTTTCCACTCTGCCACCGTCTCACATACAGAGGAGCGAAGTAAGGCTGAAGTAAGACAATCGAATCTCGACGGTGGACAGTCGTCCTTTTGCCTGGAATTTTTCAGGCAACGATAAAACAGTTACCCGGCGAATAATATTTTTCCAACGGCAACCAGGGAACTTGCATTACCGTTATTCGATCGTCGTGCCTATATCCTACAAATCTTAGCGAGCATTACGCGTATACCCTACGTTCACCTCGTTTCTCCTTCCTCGTCTCCGAGCAAAACGTTCGCAACGAAATCCCGCGAGACGAGAACACCGGTTTCCTCAAACGAATAAAATCTTGCCGCAGTTTTCTATGACATGTGAAAATTCCAAAAAATGTACCACAGTTTATAGGCGACCAGAACATTTCTCTAAAGTCGAAGATTCTAAAGTCCCAAGGGGCAGACTAAGAAACAGGCTTCTGAGAATTTATTCGTTTTATAAAGAAATAATAGACGCGCAATGTTTTTTGTTTTATATTAGTTTATCGAATTATGCACGAACGTAATAATAGAAATAGAACGAAATGGATCATACTTGATTCAATAAAATAATATCAAACAGAAATTGTTGTTCATCTATTATCTCCTTATGAAACGAAAGAAACTTTTCGGACAACCTAATATATTATATGTATACGTGTGAGCTTCTCGAACAGTTGATTTTAGATATCGAAACAGAAACGTTTGAGATGACTTACTCGTATCATCTTAAGCGCACAATCGACTGCATCTAAATTTTAACGCGATAGTTAATCAAAGATACGTATATCGTTATACAAAAGGGAAATTTTCAGTGCACTCTATTATACAAAATCACATGCACACGATTTGCTCGATAATACTAAACATCTCTCGTCGTTCAGTCAACTGCATGCTAACTGATCTTTAAGTCACGTACCCGCATGCAGGCGTTTCCAGTATCGAAACTAATTATTCAGAAGGTGAGAAATAAACTGCACGAAAAATTGTTATGCACCACCACTTTTCATTCCTCTAATATTTAAAATCGCTTGCACCCTATATAAGATCCACCGTTGATACCCAGTGATAAGACCCAGGATTCTAAATCGAGCAATTTACGATAGAATCTAGACACGCCGGTTCCCTGTCCCTGATTCTATCCGTGCTTTATACCAGCCGTGGAACACGTACAAATTCTTACATTCTTATAGAAAGGGTAGAAAAGGATTTCCCGTATTTTCCTGGTATTCCTGCGGCACGTGTATTCGGTTGGAGGCAGCTTGCGCCATTGTCCTTCCAATTTCCTGTTTCGTGACTAAAAAAACACACACCGTTGGCGAACGGGTTGCAAATTTGGCCGGCTTTCCACGTGTACGGACGACGAAATAAGCGAATAACACGCGGCACATACGGAAAGAACGAAATTATATGGGTACACACGGGCCAGTAGCATATCCCCTGGTTGGTCTACGTGCATGCAAGTATAAAATAAGAACGGGACCGAGGGTGGATCGTGAGCGATTGTTCGAAAATGGCAGCGCCATCCGATCGTGAATGGAACTATGGTTCCACCAGGTTCGAGGGGGTCGAAAACGTTGGGCACGTTGCCAAATAAACTGAACCGAAAGCGAGTATATATGTATAATGTCGCGCACACACCATTCCACGAATGACACGCTCGTATATCAGCTGGATCGCGCTAGGTGCGAGCATTAAAATTAAATATTGCCTGGCTTTTTGGATCAAGCACGCGTCGCTGCCCTCCTGATCCTTAACATGAAGATTGGAATATCGGTCGAGATTTAATTAAACGTTGAAATTAATGCCGCCGTTGTACCCTCCGCTCTATCAAATTTTACATATTTTTCTTTTTTATTATCTCTTCATTTCGCTTTCTTTCATTTTTTCTGTCCTTTTTGGCTTGTTTTATTGGTACAATTTTATCGTAGACCGATAAATTACTCAAAATAAACAGGACCAATGTCTGTACAGTGTCCCGATTTGCCATGTTTGTTGAACTATATGCGACAAAAGCGAAATAACACGCGGAATTTAATGGTATTGCACCGTGTTTGATGATTATTAGAAGAGGAAAACGAAATCACAAAATGAAATTTCGGAATGTTTCATATAGCGCATATAATACACTTATGGAAAGCCTTTACGAGTGTTCCAACGTCGCTGTGTTATCATGTAAGTGCCTGTTGAACGTAATATCTCAGACAGTCTCATCATAATTTAATCACATCGACTGATTATCTTTCGTTTCCGAATTCCTCATCTTCTAAACGTCGCCTTTAAAGGCGTCCTTCCCAGCGAAATATACAACATTAGCGAATCTCACGCTAATTACAAATTAATTGGCTCGCACAGAAACGCGCAAAGAATCTACTAAAATGCAGCTACACTCGACGCCTGCGTTTCCTCTTTTAAGAGGCCGGAAAGAGCGCTCAAGAAACGGCGACTCTTGCCTTTCCTCGTGCAACTTTAGCTACACCAGCCTGTGTCGTCTATAATTTCACAGAAATAAGATTTCGTTGAAAACCCTTTCGCTGGAAAAACGAAAACCGTAAACGTAAACGAAAACGTAGGAAGGAAAATATCTCAGCGACATATTATATATACATTTACAACATAAGCGTAACTTTCGGCCGAATAAATATCACGGCAACTGTGACACAGATACGATGAATTTTCTAGAAGTAAATTTCGTTTCAAAGCCGCAATTAATTTTTTAAATTATATTAAAACCGAGCCTTCAGCCTTTTACTTCTACATTCCACATATTTATAGAAATTCATATTTTTAGACTTAAATAGAAATTACATCTCCTAAATATTATAACGAATCCGTGATACAGATTTTTCGACAAGTAAATCTTATTTCAAAGCCGCAATTCATTTTAAAGATTATATTAGCGCCAAAATTTAAATTACGTATTCTATCATAATACATAACTGTAACATAATAGAGAATGAAAGATCCTTCCAAGTAATTTTCTAATGTACGTTATGAAAAAAATATACGTATGTGATTAAACAATTAAAATCATAACGTAAGAGAACATTTGAAACTTTAAAAAGATACCTACAAAGTACGAGATTTGCAAAGGCAAAAATGTTCGTCGAAGGAACAGAAGGTTTAGAAAACTAATATCATGTTACAAGCTTTAACATATCTAGCCAATGGAACAAAATAATTATACACAAAATATCAATTAAACTGATCAAAATTTAATAAACCACATTAGGTAACCACGTACCTCTAGCAGCAAAAAAATTAACCGATAATTCAACGTGCTATAGAACGAAGGCTACGAGAAAATTACTTAAAACTGAGGTCATCATCCGCCAAGTCAAAGTAATATCCGTCTGTCCATGCATAGTCGATATGAGATTATCGAGGTTCTTTCAAGCCCGTTGATCAACTGTGGCGACAAATCCTTCACAGAACTCTTCTTACCATCATATCTTCCCACGTGTGACCCATAATCCGACGATTCGTTATGGTCAGTCCACTTTGGTGAGTATCCTCCTCGTCGTGCAGATTTATGACACACGATGGCTATCGAGGATTGTACTCTTTCCTTTCGTGACCATTAGGCAGGTCCAGACGGTGTTTCACGTTGGAAATCACGGATGCCAGCGACACTCGACGAAGTTCGCGAATGGTGATCCATCTGAGCGGTAACCGCGTTTAATGCAGATTAATTTCGGTAATCGGGCGAAAATTGGTCATTTCTACGCGACAAAATGGACCGGGAAGCGACTCTTAACCACTCCGGTCGCCATAAATCTGATGAAACTTCGGACCAACTTTTTTACGTCCCCGCCCGGTATAAAATTCCCCGCGCCACGCGATTTATCACGCGGAATATAAAAACCGAACAAATAAATTGCCTCCCGGGGAAAATAGAAAATAAAATCTATCCGGAATCATAACCTGGAACAAAGTGATTATTTAATCGATGTGTTTGGAAACCTCCAGACACGTTCAAAGGAATTTCATCAGCCGAAACGCATGGCGGAAGAAGTAGGTAGGTGGTTCGATGAACCACTTCAAGTTCAAATTGTATATTGTACATAAAACATTTCGAAATTTCATTAGTACTGTCATGATTATATCGTGTCAAATTCGAAACCAATCTGAGCGCGAATATAGAAATTACATGAATTATAGATATTTATTGTAGACATATATTTACTAAAAAATTAATAAACGCCATAAATAACTGTCTGAAGCATATGATAGATGTTAAATATGATCCTACTAAATAATCAGGTTCACTGATGTATTGAATATCGATTAAATAAAGTGATACTAAATACCTTGAAATTTGTACACACGCTTTTGTATTTATTTCAACCAAATACCAATATATACATACATATAACCATAATAAATTTTCTCATTATCATATTATATCCTCTAATAAAATTCCAAAACGTTCCCAACACATAGCATATTCATAGAATATGTGCTGGAATACCGCGATGAATCTCACGAGTACCAAATTCCTGTAAAGATATCAAAAAAACAAAAGAGTCAGCGCATCGCGTAGCCGATGCATCCAAACAATAGCCTGCTACTCGCAAACACGTGAATTTATCGTCCAGCCTCGTTCAATTCCATCCTTCCGACATCCCTATTTATGGTAAAACCTGTCGCGTACGTAACGTGCTCTACAGACGAAGAAGCTTCCGGCTACTTACATTTTATGTCTTTAAAAGCGTCCCGCAATCTCTCCCGGGAGAGACGAGGGACTTTTGTCGTGTGCACGGAGCGTCGCGTATTTTTATCAAAATCGCGCTCGAACACGAATACGTACACACTTTGAGAAACGACCGGAATATAACAAAGATAAAGAGAGAGAAAGAGAAGACTGAACGAGTAGGAGAGGGTTAAAGCAGAGATCGGTGGAAAAGTCAGGTATTATTCGCGCTCGATGAACGTTGGATAGAAGAAGATAACGTTGGCTAGGACGAGACACAACGAAATAGGATAAGCGGACACGGAGAATGCGATTGGACGACGATATCTAGTACGATTCCAGAATGTCTCTCTATTTCACTAGGACGAACCGTGCCATCCTGCTTCTCGGATAGCATATACGCGACTTGCATCGCCTCCCAATACCCAGAGAACACCGTTTCCTTTGCGGATAGAAATAAAGTTGGCCGGTGTTCGAGGTGGGCCGACGTACACGCGATTGAATCGCGAACCGAACTGGGTATCCGTCAAAAAGTTCAGCCGGGGGATTCATCGTGGAAACCACGCGCATTCGTGTAACCGGATATCAGAGCGAGCCGACAGATGCCATTCGTGGCTGCATCATATCCGATCGGCGATCGAAATCGCGAGCCCGCACAGAGAGAGATATTACGTAGCTAAATCCTGGTTGCCGACGATTAAGAATGAACAGAAACGGCAAACGAAAATTCAATCCGGTTAAAATTCAATCCATATTCGTGGTAGAATGATTGGAGAATTATGCGATGTATGCACGCAAAGAATTGAACGTATAAAAGTAATAGGAAAATCGATTTCTTTTTTTGAAGTTTGATTTGTTAACTGAGACGAGAGGCGAGGGACAAGTCAGTTGGATTCTCGGTTTTTCGCACGGAACAATTTCTTTGTTTAAATATAAGTTTTATTTAGATATGTTTGAATTTGTCGTTTCATTCTTCTTGCAATCAAATGAATCACGTTCGAAGAGACTAAAATTGATCTAACTAAAATTAATTTTCCTTTATTCGATTCTACGATTATAGAAATCTCTGGTTAATAGATGATCTCTTTAACTAATTCAAATTACAAATACAAATTACAAATTGCAAAAAGAAATTACAAATTACAAATACAAAAGTATAAAACTTATACCGACGATATCGAAATATAATGTATAGAGAAAGAAAAAGTGTTCACCTATATATTTTGTCAAAAATCACTCCGATCTCCAAACATATTATAAAAGATTTCTGAAAAATTATAAATTGATCATTTTCATTATTGCGTTAGTTTGAAAGTTAATAAATGGAGAGGCGTACACAAGTTGGTAATAGGAAGAAATTAATAACTTCGCCATGTGTATAACATTACGTATATACAAGTACGTTAATAGCTGCTAACGATCGTAGTAAAAAGAGGGACGAAGACGCATTGAAACGGCCGTATTACCAGTTACAATTATTTTCCGGCATGCTAAGCCGCGATACTTTATCGACGGTATTTTTCACCGCGTAGCAGTGGGCTCGCAGCTGACGCTGACCCGCATAAATATGTTAAAACAGCACGGTGAACTACCGTCGAAGCTAAATTAAAATCGAGTTTCCATTCGTTATTTCGTTCTTATCATACGCACGCGTTCACAAAGAGAAGGATAATATAATCGCTCTTTCACTATACTTTTTGCGGCCTAGTAAATGCAACGGTGAATATGACAAAGATGAAGATATCGCAACACATTTTCCCTTGCAATATCCCTACTGTAAGCTACAAAAAGTATTTTCACGTTATTTTAACGAACCGTTTTTTTTATGAGATTTCATATTTCACTCTCTCATAGCATCAAACTTTTGTAGCCGTATGAAAGTACTTAAGTACATACTGCTGAACGATATGAAATTTAATACGCTTGATCCGAATTAATTAGTACGTAGATGCTACAATAAACACAATTACGTGCAAATCCTTTTCGTAGCCATCGTAATCTGCTAACTTTTAGCACCTTGGACTGCGGATTTTTATGCATTTACGGGAAATTTAAAAGTGAAAAAATGTAAGAACGTGCATAATATTTGAAAATAGAAGAAATTATTGAGATATATGTAATTTTGTGTGCTACACTAGATTAACCGTGTGGTGGTGACACACATATATGAGTATGAGTGTGTGGAGCATGTGCGTGCACAGCGTCTCGTAAAACAGATGAATGCAACTGTTTCGTTAGTAGGTGTGGTCAGGGCCGGCGCAAGGCAGGTTCAGCGCGTTCGCCGGAACGCGGCCCCGCAGTCTACGAAAATTACCTAATTAAAAAACAACGATTTTGATTAACTTTTTACAGAATGATGATACCATTAACAGATGCAAGACATTTTTTTAGTGGCGATGATTCAGTTTAAAGGAGTGAGAAAAATCATGAAAGTTCAGTGTAACTTCACAAAGTCCTCATATTCTGGAAACTACTTTAGATAAAAAAATCCAGGCGCTTTCAGAGAAATGTACTTTTTAGAGAAATTAAACTACATTAATAGTTTTTTGCAAAAGTCATACATGATTACAAATTTTGTACTTCCATTGAATTTTTTGCCCTTTGAAAGCGAATTATGGATGCGAAAAATATTACTTGGATTTGTTTAAAAAACTGCTTATAAACAATATATAATATGTAACAGCATTTGTAAATAAATGATTTCTCGTTGTAAAATTTATATGTAGGATTTGAATGTGTATTTAGGCCCCGCAAAATTTTTGAAGCCGGTTCCGCAAAAGGTCACGCCGGCCCTGAGTGTGTTATAAAAGATGGTGAGACAAATATGCATCGACGAATATCTTGTAAATCGCATATTAAATAAATCCGAAACTATTTTCATATCAATTCTAAGTAGAATCTAAATGTTCCTATACATTTATTTCGCCGATTAAGATCCACAATTCTCAACAAAAATATTCAAAACGACGTTCTTGTTGTAGGATTTAACGGATGAAGTCTTCATCTAGGTTCCATGTTTTTAGTTGTGTTAATAAAAATATATCTAATAATCTAGTACTCGATAACAGTCCCTGGAGAATCGCCAACCGAGCATCTTTAATGTTCTGTCGTTCGTACGCGTGTGATGAATAGTATTATATATCGTTTGCGTAGCTTTTCCTCCTAATGAAATGTCGTTACAGCATCCATAATGTTCGATCTAGAACGTCGACGAAGAGCTTTTACGTGCCTCTGCCGCGGTTCTCCATCGGATCACATGGGATCTGAAATTTTTCTTCCGATATTTTCGAACGAGTCTCGTTACCATTACTCCTCGATACGCGATTCGATCGAGAATAACGCGATATCCCAGGCTCGCGGGATCCATTGTAACGAGCTTGACTTATCGAGCTTTACTTTTTCACCAATATCTTCTCCAGAAGTTATACTTAGCTCGGAGATCGTTAGCGCGTGCACCGTTCTATCAAAACGAAAGAACGCAAGATATGTAGCTACATAAATCATATTGCTTCGCTTTATACTTGTTAGTTTCCAAGGTTACGTTTGCATAAATCCATTATGAAAAGAGAAAGAAAAGCTTCTGTGAATATACGAGATCCGAAGAAAATTTTGAGAATCGATTTCAAATCCTAATCATAAAACTTATGTTTCCTCAAGATTCAGATGTGGAAACGAGACCAAAGCAAGGAAATACTGGAAAGAAGAGGGAGAAAAAAGATGCAGGCTATGTAAAAGGAAAGAAAAAAGACACAGGAAAAATTCTAAACGAGACTGGGGAAGGACTAGCAGAAATAAAACAATAATAAAGAAGAGAAGGGCAATACAAGGCGAGGAGGAACGACAATAAGGAAGCAAAGCAAGGAGGCAAAAGCCCAAAAGTTGCCATAGTTTTAGAGACAGAATAATTAAGGGAGTGCAATACAATAGTGTGGACAAGAGATGTAAAACCGAAAGCTCGTCCAAAGCCGAAAGGCACGGACTAAACAATAATAATAATAATAATATTGTAGTATCATGGACGAGGGGTCTGGGAGGTGTAAATAATAAGATTGTAAATAAGCGGCTGCTGAGTATGTGCGTAGTGAGGCCAAAGACAAAAGACAAGAAGTTGCTAGGGGACGATAAACGAATTGACAAAGAATGAGTTGAGAAGCCGAAGAGTGCAGATCGCGTTGTCCATATAGTGTGGTTAGCGTTGCTGAAAGAGAGTTGAGTTTGTATTGATGAGAGTTGCTACTTAATTATCTAGTTGTCTTAATTATAATACGTTGTTGCGATTAGTTTATGTTAACTAACCATTATTTTCTGTTTAATTAGCATCTGTTTAATCCTTTTATCGTTAATAAACTAATTGTAATAATTCACGATACTACAATATATTTTCTCATTTTTGTTATTTAATGTCAGGACTCTATTATATGTACGTTACAACATTATAGCGCAAAACGAGAGAGAGAAAGAGAGAGAGAGAGAGAGAGATCGGAACGAACGATACGTAATCTTGTAACAAATGGTGGAAAGTTTGTGTCAGATCGCGAGTGTCAGACCCGCTTCGATTTCCGTGGGAACGACGGTAGGAAAATTCGAAGAAGCAGCAGCCAGCTCGAAATCTCCAACTTTTCTGTCGAGGCGGCCGGGTGTCGAGACACGGACTATAAGCGATATAGATTATCAAAGTTCGGCGCAACTGTTAGCCGCAGAAGCGGCGTGGTTCCGGGAGTTAGTCGGCTTCCGCCTCTATTCGTCTGTCTCTGTCTAAACGTCGATGCGTCTCTCAACATCGACTTCATTCCGTGAAAACTTGCAACGAGTGACTGCATCAGGTTGTCGATGTGTAACGTTTGTTGCAGTCGAATTTCGGATTCATAGAAAGAGATACATCTCTGTAATAATGCTGACTCACGAAACCTATTTCGACATTCACCATGGAAAATATTTATTCATATGGTATGTGCTATATTTTGAAGTTTCGCGAGGATTGTAATGAAACAAGACTGTGATAATTATGTTTATAAAAAATGTTTACAAGTGTCGAATACATTCATCAGCTTGCGTATATTTAAATCCCCATTCACACGTTTCAGGACACTCACAGAAAATCAGATGAACGTCGAAAAGTCACGAGAAGCTTATTAAAACCTCTATGGTATCGTGTAAATGATACGTGGTCCATGCAAAATCCACATATTCTACGTTGTAATAAAAATCTCATAAATGAGACGAACTATAGTAATTTTTCCTGTAAATGACCTTTTTACCACAAGTCAGATTCAAAATTTTGCAAACTTCGTTCAATTTCCTATCTGGTTCTTTCAAAACTTTCTCAATGGGTTTCAAATTTTTTTTTTTATTTTATTTGGATGCACTTTACAATCAATTCTCCCATTGAGAATTTTAAGTAAGTTTTTCTAACGTGGTACAATAACATGATTAAAAGTAAAGTGTATTTGATTCTAATTGAATCTAATACTTAAATCTAGAGGGTAATGTCTTTTTAGCCTGCGGATGGGTTTCAAATTAAAGGAGGAACGATATACAAAGCTACTACTATTTGAATCGTTAGCATAAACATACAATTTCCAATCGATTAATCATTCCTTTGACAATCTACAACAATTATTACAATTATTATATGAGACTAGCAGCTGTCCCAATATTTATCAACACGAGGTTACGTGTATGCAAACGAAGGAAAAAGTTTGCTTTTGTATTTATTTGTCTCTACGAGCAATTTAACACGACTGTATCTTGTAACGTACACGCGGACAAAAATCGTGAAACCGCTCTCGGGTTCCGTCGGTTTACCCGTAATTGAGATTCCAATAAAGTCAATCAAGCAATTATTGACTATTACGCGCGCCAACACCGGAATCGATGTACTTTCAACGAATCGGTAAACACGCTCCTCGAACGCTCGCTATTTATCGGTTTGGTCGTACACGCGTAACCTGCAGCATAATTAGCTGCAGTTCGATTTTACTCGTAGAGAACATCGAGCAAAGTCTCGTCCTGATTGCTTGAATTCCAGTCTCTTGACCAACTTGAAAGCTCTTGGCCAATGTGAATTGTCTGTCATTGTCTGTTATTCGTTACGCTTGACACGAATACATTGCAATCATACAAATGTATATCGAAATCCTTTCAACGCTCGTGCTCATTGACGAAAACTCGAGACACTTGCTTAAAACTATTTTACTAATGTGAACCTATTATCTTATATTAACAAGTGAACAAATAAAATAAATTTCATCTTCAAAGCGATAATATATCGTGTTAGTTTGAAATATCTTTTTATGTTTGAAGCGAAGTTCAGATTCTTTCAAATGTTTCTTGAAACATCGAAACATTTAAAGAGCGCCAATTGCGTGCAGTGCGAACTACAAGCAAACAGACCAAAGTAAGTGCCTCTCTTTCTTTCTGAAAGTGAATTCCACTTATTATCTACCACCTTCGCTACTCCCAGAAAGCATCATCTTCTTCTTTGACGTCTTTTCAAGCCTCCGCTACGTGGACGAACGAAGTCGATTGAGTTCGAGCTCGATTCAATTAATTCCTTTTATATGAGCATAAGGTTGAATTGAAGTAGCTCGACTAATTTGAACGAAAGTTAAGAGAGAACGTAGAGAAGATATTATTTCGTATTATGGCGAATGAAGGGGAAAGCGACGTTTAACGGCCGCGAAAGAATCGAACGATTTATCTAGAATTCATCGTCTTCGGGAAAGCTAACTCGATTCTACGAGGGATAAAGGTCGGAGCCATCCGTAAGAGCGGAAACGGATATGGGAGGATATCGCATAGTTTACACACCGATAAAAATCCCCATAAAAGAACCGTAAATTTCAGCCCTCCGTGCAACCAGAACGCCATGACTTTATAGGCGACGAAAAGAATGAGCAAGCACGTACGAGTATAGGGTTCTACGCGGTAGATACTATTCCCAATTTATACTGTTCGCCGGCACATCTGTTCTTCATCGCTCGTCATTTTCAATTAGTCAATACGCGAACTTTCAATCTTCCAGCCTTTAAACTTCAACCTTAATTAAGGGTTCGATTTTTAAGACTGACTTCGCGTGAAACCGAAGGATTGAAAATCGAAATAATTGAAATTCAAATAAACAAATAAATCTTTTCTTTGTGGAACATAAACAGGATGCTTCGCCGAATTATCGTTCCACGAAGAGCATATCGAATTTGAAGCCCTAATTGAATCGTTGAATTAGATTAGCAAATTTTAGATGAATAATATTTAATACGAAAATAATGTTTTAATGTCCCCGTCAAACGCAGCTGAATCTCACTCTGCCAAGTGTTCAAACTTGAAGGCGGAAGCACTTAAAAATTCATTTAAATCTAATTCAGCAGTTCGGATCAAGAAAACTCGTGATATTTTTCTAGCATTAGTTCTAGCAATTTTTTTAGTTATTCTCAGTTGTAAATTCTTGACAAAGATGTGTGCTGCAATGGAACAAGGCGAATCGAACAGAGTCAGCGCAGTTTCTGCGATAATTATATTCCAATTAGATATACGGTTCGATGTTAGGAACGAAAGCACCGTTCGAAACTGTGAGGCGGAAAATAAAATTACGGCTCGCGGCAGAGATACATAAAACATTATAATCGGAGAAGTTAGCCGGGGCTATCGATGAGTGGGATCGTAAACTTCCACTCCGGAAATAAGCTAATTATAATAAAGGTAAATGCCCGAGGCCCGGTAAGGAGGCGAAATTAGATTATGCAAAACGGGGAAATCAAGCTGAAGAAAAGGTGGAAAGAGGAGGACAAATAACAATCGGCGAAGACCGAGAGGACAAAGTATAATTGAAGAAGCTCTTGTTAGCATAGGAATGGTACTTTTCCGATCTTTCAGATAGAGTGGCTTTAAACTTTTGCAAACTCCGACGAGTATTTCCTTCCGCACGCGAAATTGAACGAAACCGCGTAACAACGGCTTAAACTGTGGCCACCCGTAAGAAACGGAATTACTATGGTTAAATAAATACCAAGGAAGAAAATGGAGTGGTACGTGTCGTTCGTGACGGGCCAAGGATTCTTTCTTTCGTCTGTGTTGCAAAGAAAAATAGGTCGTCTTCACCTTGTATTCGATTCGTTTCGAAATACACATATCGAATGTTTATTTATAAGAATTTTATGACCAGTCTGCAGTAAAAATTCCTTCTATACGTTTATTGTACATTTTATCTACTTCGTTTTATCTTTAAATTGTTGCATATGAGCTAAACGATCTCGTAACAGTGCGAAACTTTGCAGGAGTTAACGAGTAAAGTTTGAAGCTCGATGTCGTTTCAATAAACAAAAAGATTTAATATTTTGAGAAAATGTCAGAGATAAGAAATATGTATCGATAATGATGACTTTCTTAAGTTTAAGAAATTTGTAAATTTCGGAATATGATCCTAATGAAATTTACAAAAATTACTGAAATAACGCGTGAAAAATTAATATCGTCTATTTTCGGCCAAACTATAAACGTTAACTATCAAATATTCGACTATTCCGTACAGATCATTTAATATTTCATACGATGTCCTACATAGGAAACTCGATGAAATAATGCAACCTTAAAATTGATGGTTACGTTGAAAGATATCCCGCTTATTTCTAAAATGCATAACGCCGCCTCCTCTTTTTCATATGGCGCTTAATATTCGAAGATGCTCGTGAAGTTGCCCGGAATTTTATTGGCGTCATGTTGCCGGAACGCGCTTACTTCGAAAATGTTAGAGGCATCCTCCATCGGCGCATAGGCAGCCGTAGCCTGCGCCAGGAATATCGGCTCACCGATCTTGCGAATAAGCCGATCGAGCAATATTTGATAAGAAAAAAACATTCTGCCTTGGCACACACGCTGCGGAACCGTGATACACAAGGGCCGATGAAACTTCTCCAAGATTTCATCTTTATTCCGTATTAGATTTCCACGACCCCTTTCCGACAATCTAGAGCTCGCGTGTCCCATTCCCTGGATTTTGCATTTCAGTATAAACACCCTTGCTCGCGCGAACGTGACGCACAGAGGCGAATAAAGGACGATACAGAAGCTGCAGATCGCTGGAAGAGGACAAGACGAGGGTATTTTGGTCCATTTCCGACGAATGGACATCCCCGATCTAATAAAGAAACTTGGAACATTCAACGGATTCCCCCGTCTCGCATTTTTCCCCCATCGACCGCTCTTTTCCACTATACCATCCCTCTTGCTTCTTACGGGTGTTCTTTCAGTCAGCGTAGAACTGTCTTGAAGAAGCAGCCAGCCACGCCAGAACTAGCTAACAGTCGCTCAAGAAAGAAACAGCTTGCCGTATATGCCCTACGAACGACGTACGAAAGGGACGAAAAGAAAGGGAGAGAAAAAAGAGAAGTCTCGTAGCAACAAAGTGGCAAGGTGAACCATCTTGAGAGATCCGACTCCCTATCAGGCTCCAACGTTTTCCACGCGGTGTCTACATGCGAAGCACTTTACCGCGATCTGTCGACGGAAATGGACCGACTCTCCAAGTTGCAGGAACAAGCCCTCCGCCCAACCCACCCCCTTCTTATATTCGGCTGAAATCAACGATCGTGAAGAAGAATGGCGCGAAATCGAGCACCATATTACCGATATCAAACGAGATCGTGCTATGTCACGAGATAAGATCGTGCCAAATTTTCTTTATATCTAACGCTTTTATATTTGATTTATCCCCATCGTTCCCTGGTATATCGTAGAAGCGGTAGAAGAGATTTAAACTTGAAGCGTAATAACACGACGAATTTTAGCGATTCAACGCCTCTTTATTGTCCCAGCGAAAGCAATGAAACGCTTCCCCTGCGGATGCGTTTCGCGAAACATCGTCGCCACGTTCATCACGGATGAACTATTCAACGACGCTTTATGCTGTTTTCGTGGCCTCGCCTTTGTGCTTGCGAGCCAGCGGAACTCGTCTTTCCACGGAGAACAGCTTCCAACTGCCTCGCCCGGCATTCTGGCAACGAGACTCGCAATTGTTGCTCCTCACCTCCGCCAAGATCTCTCTGTGAATCACTTAAGGGATGAAGAACAAACGAGATGGCGAAAATAGAAAGCGTAAAAGTAGAAAGAACGACGCTTCGTGCAAAGAGCGAATGTATAGAAGAAAGAAAGTGGAAGGAGCTCGTCTGGGAAAGCAAACGAGAGGAGTCGATGACCAATTGGCTGACTCGCTGGCGGATGAATTGCGAGAATTTCAATGTGGCACCGTGACGTACGATGGCCGAACAAATAAAGAAATAAAACCATTCTTTCTCGTGCTCGACTGTGCAGGCACACGGACACACGTGTTACTGACGATGACACACAACGCGCGAAGAAATAAAAGAGAATGTGCTAGCAAAGGTGAGCGGACGTGTTGAAAAAACTACGATAAATTTGAGTCTCCGGCGAAATGCATGCGAAAATGTAGAAAGTTAGGAAGAGTACGGTCCGTGTATATTCTGACTATTTCAATACGTGTACGAGGGCGTAAAGCTGTGTAAGTTCAAGCGATATAGTAGGTGAATTTACTGTATTAGTATATAAACGAATTTTTCTTTTAGAATTTAGTTAGTCGGAATTAAACACGAAGGAAGATAGGAAAAAGGTCAAATTTAAAGAAAATTGAATAAATAAAAACGTCAACGTTGGTTGACTGAGACTAAAGAGTATCGTGGGAAAATAAGAAAAATATCTAAATACAGTTCCATTACGATCGAAGATAAATAATTTATTCTGTACGGAACAAATTTTCGTAACGAATATACATAGAAGTATCAAAGGTAAAGACAAATTAAACGATCTCTGTGATTGTACAACTGTTTCAAATAAGATTCCAGAAATGAAAAGCAAGGCGAATTGCATTGTGTACAATGGTGTGATCCCCTTTCTCACAACCAAGTGCACGTGATATAATTTCAATCGAATTCTACAATCGTTTGATACTCTTCTCCGAATCTAACAATTAGTATGGCATCAGCCGAACCTTATGATCTTGTGAACCAACCCGTCAATATCTTACGAATTTTGAGCATTTTTAACCGAATCTAGTTTGTTAAATTCTTTCATTTTATAAAAATACCTTCCGCAATTTTAGCGCATTATCCATCTCTGTAGTGTAAAGAACGTAACAGATAAAGCTACAAGGTATATCGACTATAAGATTATGCTCAGTTTGATGGGATTATAAAGAAATTCTGTACTTTGAACTTTTACCAAGAAATCAAACGATTAATTAAAACGTGTACTTTGAACAACTCGCCAAACTAAGCGATGCAGTGCAGAAAAAACGGCCAGAATTTTCAAATCGTAAGGGTGTTGTTTTCCAGCGTGATAATGCAAAGCCCCATACATCTTTGGTCACTCGCCAAAAATTATTGGAACTAGGTTTGGATGTGTTGTCAAATCCACCGTATAGCTCTGATTTTGCGCCTTCAGATTACCATTTATTTCGTTCTATGCAGAACTCCTTAACACTTTGACTGCCACGTTAGACCGGCTACGGTTTCTCCTGTGACACCACGGTGGTCATTGGTGACCAGAGCACTTGAACTTCTTACAATTGTAAAAATTGTATGAAAATTGACAGTTAGGGCATTTTGAATATAACCGATAAATAGAAGATACTTTGAAATAAAAAATGCCCCATTGAACGGTTAAACATTTTTATTAGAGCATCAATACAAAAAAAATGAGAACAAATCTTGCATCTAACGGTGCACTGTTTTTGCATCTACATCTTTGAGGGGTAATCTACGAATATTATTATAAACACAACTTAGAAAATAATCGTAAATGCTGCTTTATAATCATATAATTGAAGTTAGAAGTGTGCACATACCTTGCTATTATATATAGAATGAGCAAATACTGTTTGCTAATATCTTCTATACGTTTCAACAATATATTCTGCACGTTTTGCTTGCGACGAAATAACAAATGCGAATGGTTTGTTGAAATAAACGAAACCTTGTTATAATATGTCGCTATCAAGTGTTACCAAGGCGCCACGGTGGTCACCCGTGACCACCAATAAGATAAACGGTCCATTGAGGAAGAATGTTGTCTTACATCATCGATTTATTATTATTTTGCCATTATATGCTTTGAACAATAAAAATACTGCCGTGGCGTCCTGAGCGAAACATATGACTTCGCCGTGGCAGTCAAAATGGTAAAATTTTTAATGACGCTGATGATGTAAAATCACATTTAATTCAGTTTTTTGCTGTCAAAAATCAGGAGTTTGATGAACATGGAATTACGACACTTCCTGAAAGATGGCAAAAGTTCATCGACAAAAACGTCAATACCTAATTGAATAAAGCTATATTTTGAAGCAAAAATTGTGAATTTTCCTTCTTATTTAAAATACGCAATCCAAAAATACCAATCCAATAATACGTATATATAGAGATAGAGAATATAAAGTTCGTATCATCGTAGCATACGCAAGATCGAAGGACGATGATTTCCGGACCTGACGGAAGGATGTGCTTTAACCATAAATCGGTGCGCGATATAGAAACAAATATAAGGGCCAATACTTTCGGATATTGCCGCGTCGAAGTGATTGATGGTCCGAGATATTCAATATCTGCGAAAGTTCGCGGCGGCAAGCCCTGACGCCGCTACTCTCTTCTTCTGCCCCATTCTCCTTCCCGCTTTTTTTCTTTTTTTCTCTCGTATCCTCTCGCCCCTTTTTCTCCCTTTGCCTCCGACACCCCTAAACCCCACGTATTCTCCTTATCCCCCATACACTTGCAGGAAAACGCATGACTCGAAACTCTCCCAGCTC
The DNA here is from genome assembly GCA_014737365.1 of Bombus soroeensis. Taxonomy (NCBI): domain Eukaryota; kingdom Metazoa; phylum Arthropoda; class Insecta; order Hymenoptera; family Apidae; genus Bombus; species Bombus soroeensis. The sequence continues at coordinate 2,763,501 of JACXIL010000025.1, read as the reverse complement.
GGGCAAACTTATCTCTCGAAATTCAGTGTGCTATTCTTCGTAGTAAGAGATTCCTTAAGGGTGTGTGAAAACTTCGGAGCAGAAGTGGGATTACAGCTTAATCAGGAGATATCGAAGGACAGCGATCTTAATTGCCTGAATTGTAGTTTTTATCGCTCACGGATATGCATAACGCGAGCCGAACTTATTACCAGCCAGACGATTACGCGGAGAGTTATATCATTGGAGAACGTTTCACCGGCAGATTCTGAAGTAATGTATTCCGTAAATTAAACGTACTTCATGAGATGTACGTTCAAAAGGGTTAAAGAAGAAAAAATTGTATAGTTCACCTTTAATATCTTTTAATATAAAAGATGTAGAATTACGGAGACTATTTCTTTTGAATAAATTCCATTAATTCTGAACAAAGTGATCTACAATCTACACGACGGTGGAATTTTAACGCTGGATTTTACGCTCGACTTAATTTCTTCCTACATTTTTTCAAATCGAAGAAATTTTGTAGATTTATTATGCATTTTCGGCAGGATTTCAACGACGAAGGAATTTCAATTCTAGAAACCTATATTTTGTGTAAAATATCTTATTGATATATCTTTTAATAGATAATTTGAATTTATAACTTGGCAGAATGTATCACCTCTAATCTACTGGAATTCGCATAGTCTTGCTAAAAATCAGTCAAAATATCCAGATATTTGTAAACGCTAATATTAATATTATCGACATTATCAAGGAATAAAACGCTTACAAAAATATTCTATCCAACTTTTCTTTTACCGGCGAACAACTGTACGAGCGTGAAAAAAAGGGTACGGTCGAAGCTCAGGGCAAATCGAAAAGCAAAAAGAAAAGACGAGGAGGAGAAAAGTATTGGAAACACTGACCGATTCTCGGTTGGACCGCGACGAGATTCTAGAACTGGAATTGTTTTTTCGGGCAACTGTTGTGTCCTCCGTGGGGCCATTAAAGCGACTTCTGTTCCGCTTGTACTCGTAGCTCTCGAATAGAGAAAGAATGGTTAAAAAAAGAAAAAAGGTTGGAAGCGAAGGTGGATACCCGAGGATGACGTAACAGCCGAAAGGGATCTCTGACGATCCCCTTACGATGATTGCGGTAGGCTTTTCAGAGCAGCCCTTTTCCTCGAGTATCGTCGTTTCCCTTGGTTCTCGTCTCTTATCGCATTTTCACGGTGCCCGTTTCACCCAACGATCATGTCACACTACCGGCTGCTTAGACCGCAGATAGGCAAGAAACTTGGAATTTCATGCGACCGCTATCTCCGCGCTGCATCCCAAACCAGCCATAATCGAAATAATAATCGTACAATTCAAAATAGGAGAATTTCGGTCGAGTGGTTGGTATGACGGTCACGAACAGTTCTTTGTTACGAATTCGTTCTTTGACTGGCTGGTTCTTGCCGAGCGTGATTTGCTACGAGTTGGAGCGCAATGAGACGTGCTGAGGCGGATTGAAGTGAATGTAAACGAGACAGAGCGGATTGGAGCGAATTGAAGCAAGTAAGAATGGATCGGAATGTGGTACAGCAAGTTGAACAGGATTGACGTACGTAAGGGCGGATCGAAGTGGGTTAAGATGGATCGAAGCGAATTTGAAGCTTGAATCGAAGCAAGTTAGAGTCACAGCGAGTTGTTACAAGATAGAACAAATTAGTCCAAATTTCGAACAGGTCAAAAGTAGTCGAGATTTGCCACTTTAACTTGAATAGTTGATATTTCTTTGGTGCGAGTTCAAACGAGTCGAAGTAAGTTGTGGCGTGTCGGTGCGAATTGCAGCTGAAATTACATCTGATTAAAGAGATCAAAGAGACAAATTGGAAAGAAGTAAAGCGGATTAGGATGATCCTATTACATATAAATCGTAGATTATAAATCAATTTTCTTATATCTCATCTTATATATACATGTCGGAGATGAAAGGACACCGGAGCCTTCCCTTTGGAATTTTGGGAAAATCCCCTAATACTTAAGCCTAGATTCTACCATAGCCGTAACTAAATAATTGTCTGCGATTAAATCTGAATTTATTTTTCGAGATTCGTGGTAGTGAGCTTGGGCTCGAGGCGACAACCAGTCGCCGAACGTGTCCGCGGTCACGGGATGAACGTTTTGTCTAACAAAGGTATGGAGTAATTGTATAGCTCCCCTTAAAAGAAATAATTGTAGCGGCAGTCGACAGTAAACATTCCAATGGTTTCTGTCCCGTGGCTCGCCACACGTAGACTCTACTCTTCGGGTCGGATGATTACCTGATATCGATGCATCTCCGCAGTACATGTTCAGCTAGCCTGAGGACCGACTATAAATCTTAGGATTTAGTTAACTAAGGTCCTTCAAACGCACAAACAGTCTTTGTCCTAACTACGGAAAGATACGGGAAATCTGCTTTTCTCACGAACGACGTTTCCCGCTAGCAACTTTTTCTCAAGGGCGGCTAGCATCCTTCTCTAACCACCAACATAGAAATTAACCAATTAACAGCAACGTCCATTTCCCTCACTTTCCGAACGAGGGCTTTTCTCGACGAATCCGATGATCTCGTGTCCTTAGACACACCCCATCATAGTTTTTCTCTGCAGCATCATTGCGACGGAAAGAATCATTCTCGTACGATCTTATCAACGAGTTACACAGAACCTTTGCAATCGAGTGAATACTCCACGAAGAGTTCGATTTAGACTTTGGAGGAAAGTACATTTGCCATCCCGTGGACCACGGATTCGTTATCGAGCCTAAGACCATTGTCGTTAGTGTCTAATCACCGTGGTTACTTATCAATTTCGTAATATCCATACTTGTATCAATGGACATTATCCCTATCGCAACAACGATGACTACCTCAAGTGAAGACTCGTTACACGCCTCTACCCCTAATCATAACGTGAACCCGACATATATATAGCAATTTTACTTTTTTATCTATGTAATAAAATATGGAGAAAATTCGGTGAAACATGTGTGAGTTACAGGAAAAATACTAACGATTGTTTAAAGCCTCGACCATATTCGAATCAGCGTGACTTAAATCTGCTCGAAGAAGGTCGTTAACTTCGTAAGATATCAAACTCTATCTAGTTTAATCGGATACGCGTACCCTTATTATTCCAATTGGTTTAAAGCGAGTCCATTATTCGGATTATGAGATTGGTGACGGCGGTTGTTTCAAATTCATGGCACATCGAGTGGCCACGTGGGCAAATAACGTGCCGCGTTCTCTGCCGTTAATGGGAAACGATGTCTGGCTGCCAGTCACTGTCTCGACGATCGAGCCCTGGCCCCGTAATGCGAATTTCCTTTGCCGTGGCACGATCGAATCTGCTTATTCTCGCGAGCGGAATAATGTAACGCTGGCGAAGCGTGGTTTCTCTCGCCAGCGCCGACTAGACGGAATATTGCAAAGCTGTTGAATTCGAACGTCGCCGCTGCGTACATCGGCTTCGCGACTCACCCACTCACGACCATCGGTTCTATATACATGTCTATTTATGTTCGCATGAACACACCATCGCACACACCAGTTCGCATACCGTTGTCTGTCCATCTATCGATGTGTATCCATCCACCCCAGGCCGCGTGTCCGAAACTTGCAACGAGTTTCCGCTCAAAGTAGCCTTGGGGGATGCTTTCCAGCAGCTCGTTTGCCACGATATTATACGAGAGGCAAAGGCCAGCGAGCGATAAGACAGGTGGAGGTCGGAACTTCTGTCCCATCTTTAACCTCGTCGATCTTAAGCTACTGGCAATATTGATTCTTCTAACGAACGAATTAATTAATCTTCGGAAGCTCGAAGACAACGCTTCGATCGATCCGCGTAACTTTACAACCGGACTACGAATGTCTCTCAGCAGACGACCGGTTCGTCCAACTTTCTTAAAGCCCTCGCTCCACGCCTGTCCCGTCGACAGACCTGGGCGATTAGCGAAGCACAGATGAAGTCGTTAACTCGAGTATGTACCCACTCGAATCGATTGGAGAGAGCAACGTGGAAAATTGGAGAGGAATGAAAATTGAACGGATACGTAGGATCGCGTCGAACCAACCTTCCTCGCGGGCTGACATTCTACGGGGTTGAAAAACCTTCTCGTAAAACGCCAGAAACTTACAAAAAGATATTCCAGGCAACGAAATCGACGATCGTCTGCTTGACCTTCTTTCAGTGGGTTAACAAGATAGAACCTCGAGCGTTCCCTGTACCTTTGCTCGTAGGATTCGTTTATCCCATCCTGCTTCGATACTCCATTCGAAATCGACGTAATTCACAGAAATAAATCGATAGAATTCTGTAGCTTACTTAAGGGTTTAACAGTTTAGTAGCGGTACACTAGACCATCGTTGAGTACAGAGTCGGGTAATCGCGTTGGCTCTGTCGTAGAAGATCGCTGCTATACGACGAACAACATCGTGTAATTTGCCTCGTTAACCAGCGGGTCGTTTTTCGTTAGTAGAAAACTAGCATCGGAGTTACCTGTTCGTAGGTAACAGGTTGTTTTAATGCAACCGCAACGTTGAAACAAGAGGGGCTGGCATAACGGATCGTGCGTATATCTATCGGCCACGGGTCGAAGGGGTTGGTTGTTGGTTATCGTTGTCGAAACCAGAGTGGTGTTCTAGTCTACGCCGCTTGGTATACCGGCCAGCTGTTAACCGAATGTATTGCGATCAATTTGTGAACATTCGGGATAAACGGGCAAAGCAAAGAGGTTGTTAACGCCGACAAGAAGAGCTCAATTGTTCCGCGCAAATTGCTATCAAAATGTTTCCTTCCTAAGGTACATTTTCACGTTATGATGTTTTGGTACAGTCACGAGCCGAATAATGGACCACCGTAAAAACATTAATCATCCTAATACATCAGACAGTCGACATTATTTCATTTTCTTCCCTGTTCTCTTCTTTACTGAGTTTTGCTATATGCAGATCGCTTGCCGTAACTTCTTCTTTCTCTTACAAATTTCATACATGGAATTATTTATCTCGATTTTTAAGTCCTCTCTACCTTGTCTACATTCGATCAACCACCATGTAGCAGACATAGCAGTTCAATCAAAAAGTTTGAGGGTTTGTTCGTTAAAAAGAAACGATAGCTCTTACAACGATTCTACACGATGATAGAATATCGTAACTTTTCAAAAATAAATAACCGTCGACGCTGTCAAGGAACTGAAGCCACAAAAAGATGAAGCAGATCACGGCAAGAAAAGACGAAAGAGATCGAAAATGAGAAGAAAATTAAGACCTGAAGTCGAAAGGCGAAAAAGGAAGGTAAAGTTCGAGATGCACCACTACTCGAGCCTTTCTGTTATCGAAGATACACACGCTAAGGCCCAATTCCGACTACTTCTCATCTACAGAACCAAGCTAGTAACCTAGCAACACCCTCGATACCACTTCAACCTGTTCGCCCAACACCTTGAGTTTCAATCCACCTTATCTTTGCTATCTACCTTACGCCTTACGTTACTCGGCCAACTCGAATTCGGCTAAGAAGTCTCTCACACAAGAACATCAAAACAAAGAGGGCCACTCAGAAGACCAACCTTTTGTTCGTCGGCCAATCCTTTACACGACCAATAAAATTTTAACCCAATATCTTATTTTTACAAGTGATTTTGTTTGTTGATGTTAAAATAATCAAGTAGCAAGAAATTAGTACAATCGAAATAAACGATAGATTAGATTTGTGAATTCTTTTGTTGAAAATTGCTACGAAGATTGAATGAAGATTAAAGAACGCTAATTTATTTCATGTTTTACAAGTGAACAAAATTTGGAATAATTTGAATAGTCTATTGTTAAGTAATAGATATGATAAAATAAGAATGTAATGATAATCTTTTATTGAAAGAAATAGCAAAAACTAATTGTAAATTTAGAATATTAGTTATAGAATAATTCGATTACAACGTACGTAATTCGACTTGTGATATATTTTAAAATACATAGGAACACGTAATCCAAACTATCTAATTTCCGAGACATTAATTAACGCGATCTATTTCAATATACAAACATTTTTCATGCAAGTGTAATTAAATTTTGATGAAAGTAGTAAGATCTAAAGACAAACGGATGCAGCAGTTTGTTAGAAAACGGTGTCACGGGATGAATTACGCGTTTGCTATATCTGCGAGTAGACAAAGCAATTGAAACATTTAATTGAAATGTCGGGGAAATGTTCTACCAATCTTCGACGGCGAAACTTTGAACAGTTCCTACACACTCTATGTACTAGGAATTCGCGAGAAGTTGCGGTTATTTGGAAGTTAGGGAAATTTACGAACTAAAAGGTTTCTTGCCACGCGTTCGCAACAAACTTCGAAGGAAGACGTACTCCGTAACCGTATCGTTCAACCGAGGGAAGAACTTTATAAACATTATCGCTTCCGATAATGTGTTCTAGCTGACAGCGAACCTACTTAGCAAATCTCTATCCTGTCTATCGACAAAACCTCATCTTAAACTCTCATGTTACCCTTTTAGTAAATAAGCGATTAAAAACGATAATGAAAATGTATACAAAGTATACCATCTAATATTAAAGTATAAAATTCCTCTTTTGCTCTTAACGATATGAGAAAACGTTGTAGACCGAAAATAATTTTTATAAAGGAGCAAAAAGTTTCTTCTCGATGTACTTTCATCGTATATGAAAAGAGAAACGTTAATAAGATTAAGAATTATAACCTCAAAAATCAAAGATTAAAACACTAAGGAAGAAGAAACAATGTCATAAAACGTTAGGGAAACAATTTTTTGTTACGATATTTGCTTTACTTTTTTATTTGCAATACTTGCTACAACACTTCCTTCCACAATGATTTTCTCCTATTACATATAAATTGTAGGTTATAAATCAATTTTCTTATATCTCATCTTATATCTCATCTTATATCTCATCTTATATATATATATATATAGAAATTTTACTTTTTTATCTATGTAATAAAATATGGAGAAAATTCGGTGAAACATGCGCGAGTTACAGGAAAGATACTAACGATCGTCTAACGCCGCGAACAGTTTGCAATGTAAGTCATGGCGGTTCTCGCGGTTTTTATTATAATGAGGCGGGTAGGGTAGCTTTACACGGTTCTCTGGCACTGAGCCTAGCAATAGAACTACTTTCCGTTTTGCGCCACTCCGTACTCCCCTCTCCCTAATCTTCGTCTCTGTTGCACACAGTCTGTACAGTGCGTACGAAATACATAAGTCGAAGTTAGTCTCTAACGATATCCTTATTTCGAAGTTAACAATGCGAAAGTTTGCTCCAAGCTCAGTAGAAAATTTTAAGGGTATTCTTAAGCAAACAACTAACGGAAGCCAAGCGAAATCCAAAAGAAAGTTATCCCTGTACCGTATACTGAACGCAAGTAGTCACCAAGTAAAACGTTATCATATTGTTTGAAATACGATGTCTTCCTTTACATTTTTCGAGCCACGGCGGATATAACGGAGTCTCGGTTTTCTTTTCATTCTCGATAGAAAACATTGGAATGGAGTGTACCAATGTTGGAAATAGTAATGGCGGCGTAACAGACAGAAATGAAAATAAGGTTATCTACAGTGGCTACAAAAAGTATTTCCACATACCTTCCTTTTCCAACAAAGCATTTTTTTATTAGATTCTACATTTCATTTTCATATTATCAAATTTTTATCATCGTGTGAAAGTTCTATCAAATAATATGAAATTTAACATACTTGATCCTAATTAAATAATATATCAGTGCCACAATAAATATAGTGCTGTGCAAATACTTTTTGTGATCACTGTATATAAGATTGCGTTAATCTTCAAAGAATATAACTCCTTCTGTATATGTTTTCGATCCATTGATCTAACGAGCACAAATTTTACAGTGTATAAAATACGCTATATGTGCAGATGTCGAAAAACGTTTAGGACGCTAAATATATATGTATAAGAAATAAAAAAAAGATCCTACAAACAGGCCATGTAATTGTTTGTAACGAGGTTACGATTGAAAATTAATGTCTATAGAATATTGTTTTTCAACCATAACTTCGTTGAATTAAATTCCGTTCAAACAACTACGCTCCAAGTAACAAAGAAACGCAGAGAACGAAAGTTCCATATAACTCGTGCATTATTCGTAACATACCTGAGAAGTACAAACATGGAGAACCTGTTGCTTGTTGTAAGATGATCAAAGCCAACGTTAAGAGTCCCCATGGATCGCAAGCTCTTCCATAATCACGGTTCGTCACATTTTGTCATAAATACGTAACCAGTAATTCACTTTCACGCTACGATACTCCTGGCCGAGATCCGATTTTCGAAATAGAGATTTTCGAAATGCGACGCGAACACGAAACACTGATATATACATGACACTTGCTACAAAATAGAAATTCCGCCATTTGTGCCGCCAAAATGATGTGACTCTTAGAATCGCAAATATCATCGTCATTATTGAGATAAACACTCAAAATAATTTATTGTAACGCTTCGTATCGTTTGAGAGGAAACAACGCGCGATATATTCCGGTTTAACGATAATACGTAAAAATATACGTGACGAGAAATACGGAATGAGAATCCGGTAAATGAAAACGCCTCGACTCGCGGTGTGTAACTGGGTGGCGCTGGCGATGCGCAATTATGTATCGAAATTCGATACGAAACGACGTCGTCTATCGATCATGCGATTTCGATCGTTTAGAAGCTAAAAATGCCGCGTAAATGACGAGGCACAAAATATTCCGCGTAGCTCATTAATCTCCGTACGTTCGCGCTGGAATGAATATTAATAAATCATCCTCTTTACATAACTGCCAGTAAAATTCCGGCATTAATAATTACGAGTACTTTATACATTGTTATTCTACCGTGTTTTAAATCAGCGATACATGGAAATATTCCAGTAGAGAAACTGGAAGGGTAGTTAATTACTAGTCTTAAAAAATATGACTTATCGTGATCAGCTAATAACCGTATAATTTCCGTAGGAACAGAAACGAAACGACACCTGGTTTGAATCGGAGAAAATTTCGGCCAGACAACGAGGGTTCGTTACCGCATAGGATTCGTATTAGGCGCAGGGTAATACCGTGACAATTTAAGGGGCGAGCGATTCCAAACGAATCCAATGTGGCACATTAATTAAACTTAAACTTAACTCGCTACTCAGTTGGAACGTACAGCTGCCAAAAGTATTACGAGAACTCTGACCGAGCAATCTAAATGCCCGCTGCCATACGGGGAAAGCTCGATGCGCACAGACAGTAACTCAAATAGTATTAGTATTATACTAACACTCGCAAGTACTGCACAAGTATATGGACGTATACGTATATGTGTATACGGGTAGGTGTATGTACACGTGCGCAAGAGTACGGTTCACGCATTATAGGTAGTGAACACTTGAGTTATAAGATTGCCATGGACACTTGCCAGGGTAATATCAAACTTCGAAGCTCCACCCACAACCATCCATGCGGTAGACGGACGCGTCTACATGTACACGTGTTATATGCACATGCACGTGCAAGACATACTCGTCGATCGTGATGGTAAGCTTCGTTATCACGCACGCCCACGTGTGAGCCTGATGCGTCGTGGCTTAACTCCTTTATGCTCCCCAACCTATCTCTCCCTCCCTTGGCTCCCTTCGCTACTACCTAGTCTCCCCATCAACACACTATCCTAATTATACGCTATTGATGACACGAATTAACGAACGGCCTTCCAAATAATTTATTATTATAGCAAACGATGCGTTTGCGTTTACTGGATACGTGCAAGCATTTCATCGAACTGATTATGTAATACGTATAATAATTACGTGGAAATGTATAAAATTAATAAAAACTCATTGTATGTTCTATAAACTGCAGACATTTAACGAAATTTAGAATTGTATCGAATCAAGGTTTCATCAAAATAAAATAACTTACTATTGACGAATAAATATGACATTAATTTCAATAGAATTAATATGAGGTTTAGTAATTGAAAATCTTTTTGCTAGTAACACATATCTAACGCAGCAATTCGTATCATTCGAACATCTGTAGGTTAGACTCGCACAAAGTATCAGCAGATCCCTCGAAAGAATTTGTATTTTAGCAATTACTCAAGGACTCGGACTCAGACCTTCAGCCGAAGAGTCTGATTTCTCGTAATTCTCAAGTAGTCACCTCACGAAGGACGTCCCATCCCCCGGTGAAGCGTAAATGAGATTGGAAGGAGGAAAAGGGCCGCCGAAGGAAACGCGTGATTACGATAATTCAATCGAGGATCTTCGTCGTGCTGTCGCATCGACAACAGGCATAGGAAGCCTCGTCGTCGATCCAAGGGGTGAACCTTAAAGGATAGTTTGCTTATTCCGGTCACAATGTGAGTCACCGTCGACTCCGTTCATCCCTCCTGCGTAGCTGCAACCATCGACGTGCTGACGCTAATGCATATTCAATGTTACACCCATGCCCGGAATATCCAGAACGACGTCCCGGCTGCTCCCTGAGGGACCCTACAGTTACATTCTTGTTTACGAGATGACTTTTCAAATGCTGTAATACCTCTAATACCTCTAATATCTCGGCTTTATTCGTGTACCTTCCTGTTTCGAGAGCTTACCGGTAAACGTAAACATCTCCCTAATAAACGACAAGATTCTTCAAATCAGGTTGTAGAATAATGTTTATCGCTTTATCGATGGAACGAAATTTTTTCTCAACATTTTCATTTTTATTATTCCACTCTTATTTACGATTGTTCCAGCTCTTATCGTGCACACAAAAGATTCCATGGCAATTTTTCAATAGTATTACGTGCATGGGTCGGGTGATCGATTTCACCGAGCTGGATAAAACCATTCCTCAGCACATATTCTTTCACACGTACGTGCGTATACCTAGAATCCGGCTGCTTATACGCGGAACTCCTTAATATTTCTCTGCGGTCTCGCAGCGTGCCATATGAATTTTGTGCGAGCCCGATCCAAAGGAATAATAAGTTTCTATTCCAGCTTGTTCCGTGGAATTTCACGTCCGTGTTTCCACGGAATTGCACGCCCTACACCATCTCGTCCCGTTTCCCCGGCATTTGTCGTATTTTCCCACCGTTTTATATTTCCCACGGTTGAATTACTTTCCAGAATCGAGCTCATTTTTCCATCGAAGAAACGTTTTACACGCGATCGTATTCATCTCGCCTTCTTCCCTCGACGCATAACATCAACTTTATCTCCACGTACCGATCTATCCGATGTATGTTCATCCTCGCAAAATTTCGTCCACGATTCCTAGCCTACTACGACGCGACTTGGTATCGCCAGGATGAATAGCGCAAATATCACGGACAGATAAATAAGAATCGCAATAAAATTCCAGAATGGAGGAGGTGTAGGACCGTTAACATCGACGTAGTTGCGTCGTTAAATCGTAACTCGTGCCAAAACCTCTCCACCAACAATCGTGTTCGTCCAATATGTACATTAATGTTCCATGCTTAAAGAAGAAAAACATGTTTTACCAGGTACTAATTAAAACGAACATTTCCACTCGTGTCTAGTTATATCTGATTGAAATACTAAGATACTACACTGAGATATTAAATGTTTCGAAATGAAATACTCTTCTTATACCCGTAATTCGAATCTCGAGATACAGCTAAAAGAACGAGAAAAGTATTTCAGGGAAAAAGTTTCAAACTCGATGTTATCGGGGATACTTAAGATGATGATCAATTCATTTGCTATCGCGTGCCTATAAGACATTCGAAAATTAAATGTAACTATATCTAAATGGAGAATCATCGCAGATCCCCGTTACGCTAAGGGCGGTTTGATCCTATGGCAGTGGCTCCATCACCCCGGAGAAAACCGACCCTTCCTTTTCCTTCGGATTGTTTCTCCGGTGGCTGGGTTATGTGCTTTAGGATAACGTTCCACGATCACGCGATGACTCTCCACCTTTTAACCCAGCAGCTAAGTACGTTTTAGTTACCCCACGGTGAAAGCTACCCTTCCTTCTCCCGTTCCCTCGTTTCGACCCTCTCCTTCTCCCTGTATCCTAATACCTTCGGCTCGTACATCTTCATTCGCTCCGCCGTTTCTTAAACACTTAGATTTTATCACCGAGTGCAACGTGTTCCAACGGCGAAACATCATTCGTGAAACGTCGGTCTAGTACCAAGCGAGAAACATTTCGTTTCGTATATCACACGAAATCGCCGAATATCACGTAACGTTTCAATCGAATTAAACATTAAATGCAAAATGAGATTATTTCAATTCTTTTAGACCGAATGTTGTTTAATCTTGCTAAAAAAAGTCCTCTTGAAGATCTCTTCGTGGTATTCTATTATTTGGTATTCTAATCTACGAAACAGTTTTCATTAAAACGGAATTACAATCAAAAATCGCGTTGTCATGCTCGCATCTCTCTAGAGGGTAGAACAACGTCGACAGCATCCCAGGCAAGCCGATATCTTTGACCTATAAATTATAATATGTAAATCGCGAGAGAGCAGAAACATCGAGGGGTCTCGGTGCGCGCGTTCGCGGTGGTAGATAGGTGGTCTGGCAATTACAGAGGCTTACTGTACATACAAATTGCTAGATACTCCCCGCTCTTCCGCCATCTCTCTCCATCTCTCGCCTTGTCTCTTTCTCGTCGGTACCATTTACCATCTTCCTTCACGGTAGCAACGAAGGACAAACCCCCTGTGCAGAAGCTACGCAGGAGACGCAGTTATATGAAAGCAGCCACTAGAAGGGTATTACCAAAGTAAGAAGTCAGCTTGATGGCTTTGGCCGTAACTTGGTTTTTCGCTCCTATTCCTCTTCTCCTAATTCTCTTCTCCATAAACCTTTGTAGAGTATCCTTACCGTCGGAGGACCTCGCTGTCTTCTCCATAAACCTCTGTTAGAAAGCGCTTTAAAACGACACATTGGTAAACGCCGCGCATTTGCTTTTCCCTGCCAACTAAGAGGATTTGTTTTACGCGGTGAAACATAGCCGCCCGGAAGTACCTATTTCTTCAAACTTATAACCCTCGATAGAGGTCCGACAAGAGCGTGCAAACGACAGTCCGAGTTTCGAGTGTTCGTGCGTTCCACAGAGTAGGTAAGTAAAATAGACGTGGACACCTCGTTGGGATTCGGGTCAGCAGCGTGCAGTTGTTCCTGTTCTTTTGGCTAGCTACGAAGGCGAGACGAAGCCCAAAGCTTGGGAAGAGAAACTAACGGGACAAGGAGACAGCTGCAGAGGGTGAGGAGGTGGATGCCGGACAAATTATCCACCTTCCTCATCCCTTCTCAGCTTTCCAAACCATCCAGCTATCCAGCCATCCTGTAGGACTCCTACCCCAAGAACCCCACGCCCTAATAGTTGCCTATGGGGACGCGATGGGACTCCCGATGGACTGGACGAAATCTCGTGCATTGTGCAATCCAGCCTCTCTCCCCTTCGCCCGTCCCTGTCCATCTCTCTTCTCTCTACCTTCCCTCTCATCCTGCCCGATTCCAAGGAGGGGAAGAGTATATTCCTTCCAATTTGCCAGGGTTGTGCATTCGACGGCAGATCGAAAGATATTGGGGGAAGGAATTTCTTTCCTCTTCTTTCCTTTCGCTTCTTTCTTCCTTCTTCCTCGTCTTCCCTGCTTCGTTCTTCTTAAACGTTCTATTCTATTTTTCCTTCCACGCCAATGAGCGCCAGGCTGATTTCTTATGGCCGTACACACAGGTGAATCGTTATTACCATCGGCAAACTCTTATTCCCTTAGTCTCAAACGAACCTTGGTAAACACAATGCCCTTAATGAGCCGAGTGGCTTCCTTAATTCCTAATAGCGTTCGTTTTTAAAAGAATTCGCTTTTAAAAGCGAATAGCCGTGGATAGAATCGTCGAGGACAGAAGATTGCGATCTTATCGGATTTCTTATCTTCCCTGCTTTGTATGAGGCTAGGGAACATAGCAGGTCGCGAGCAAAAAGGAAACAGACTCGCTGGCTGTGCTCGACGTAAACGATTTTCTTTATAGGTCGAATTAAGGCAAGTTTACGCGTCATGTGACAAAATCCCATTTTACGACAGGAGCTGACTCCCGTAAACCTGCTGTTGGTCAAATAATTCCCCGTGATATTGTAGTGGTAACCCTATAGAAGCACGATTTAGTGCGCGGATACACGCGTGACGTGATATCATTACCATACGCATAATTTTTATATTAGCCCGCGGCGGGATTATCGTTTTGTCCTGGAACGGCCGTGTAACCGCGTAATAAAACCCCAGTTTCATGAATACGCGTGACATGAACCTGCGCCGGTGCAGCTTCTCCGCGAGACAATTTTATACGACCCACGATTCGCTATTTACTCCGGCGATCCGCTTTATAACTTTAATGCCTGGTGATTGAAATTAAAATTACTCGTAATCGGACGATCACGCTTGGAGCAAGCGCGATAAGATCCAAGAGGTAAAACGGCTGGCTCGGGGGAAAAAATTCCAGTGGTATACGAGTAAAGACGTGGGTATCAAAAGAGATACAGAGAATGGGAAGAAGGCTGCGGACAAGAACGACCACGTCGTCCAAAACTCCACCGATGAAGCTAGGGAAATACAACGCGGGGACGATTGTAGAGCAGGCAACAAGAGGGATCATTTGAGGAAGATGTAACACGAGACCGTCTACTTGCTACGGCTCATAAAACTGCGCGTTTTATGCTGATGGCGCGCGTCTCGGAGACATTGGCACGAAGAAAAGCAGCGAGAGAGAGAGAGGAAGAGAGAACGGAAAGGAAGTAGATCTGGCCGAAGAAAAATACTACAACAGCTAAGGCCGCCGCGCTAGCGTCGATCGAGGGGTGGCCAAGCAAGCGCGACCGACCAAGTGAAAAAACGATGTAGGCCGATGCGGCTCGTTCTCTTGAGATTATTTTGGCATGGGAGCCAAATGCGAACGGCAGGTACGTTATCCACGCGAGATTTTCTCCGTTTCCACCATGAAGAGAGAGAAAGAGCGAAACGATTCGATCGTTCCCTGATCGGTAGCCGATGTTCCTTGTGCGCTCGATTATGCTGGAACCGGTCGAAAGGGAAATACGTAGCTACGTGCCGTTGGATAGCATCGTTTGGCTGGCAGCGAGCTTGCAATTTTAAAGCGGCTCGACCCTTCAAAAATCTCTTCTCTCGACTCTGACGCTGGAAACGTCCGACCATGCACGACCACGAACTACTTACAGCCACTTTGCCCTGGGAAATCGATAACGGATTCGCCGTTGCGCAAATTATCAAACTCGGTGAAATATTACACCGGTAGAAGGGACCGTATACACCGTGAAGGAAGACATCGACGGTGATGTTACGTGGCTTTCTCCCCGCCCCTTCCCCCACGAACCACATAATCACAGAGCGAAATTAATCATTTTAACGAGCCGCAACGGCGGCTTAAAAAAAGGTCCTTTAATATCGCGCAGTCGTCTCGCAGTCCTCGACGTTTAACGCGTTACGTTCTTATTTGGCAATGCGTTTTATTCCGCGCGTTGACAAAAAGAAACAGGATTTCGCGCGGCTTTATTTCGGCCGCGGCAGTTAATTGCGATGTACCTACGCACGGTGGAGGCATCGAAATACAAAAAGCAGAGCACCACCGTCCTACCTGGGTTAGGAAGAAATTAAGTGGATTAGTAGCTTAATGGCGAGATGGTGGTAAACTGAAATAAATATGGTGCTCACCAGAGAACTGGCTGAATGTAATTATCCGGCTAAGCACTTAGTAATTTCCAATAAGAGAAAAGAATGTGTAGGCATATGTACGTATATACATGTACAGGGTGTCTCGATAAAACCCTGCCAAATTAATGCAAAGTATTCTAAAAGATAGATAGATAGAAAAAGGTAGAAAATCACCTTATTAAGAGTTATTCGAAGGATTCAATTCCAATTATAAGTTAAACTGTGCGACGTTCCTCGATTTCGTAGCTCCGTGTAGTCGATGATAATTAATCGTTAATCGTGATAATAATAACTGACGCTGAAGATAATAATTCGTTTATTACCAAGCAAGTATCGAGACATCCAGTATACACATACTATATACATACACGTATGGATAGAAGAAAAAGGAAGCAGAAAGGGGAAAAAGTTAAAAGTTATCGAGTATCTGAATCTCGTTACAGACCAATACGGGATACTCCTAGGCAATTATTTTTTATCCTCTCTTTCTGGCTGATTCCCTTTCCGAATACAATTGAATACGATCGCCGGCGGGAGAAGTAAATTCGCGATAGGGAAAGGAAATGAGCAGCAGAAGAGGCTCGCGAACCGAAACCGGGGAGGGCACAAAAGAAACGAGGGCGAGCCGTTAAAAGTTGAAAACGCGTTTGCGCGGAACTGTTTCATTGTAATAGCCGAAGTTCTTGGTCGCTTCGCGTTGCCTTTATTATTTTATATTTCGTGGCACCACGGCACGGGCAGATAACAGAAATTATACGCGCGTTTTCAAAGTGAAACAACCGTTAGCGGAGCAACGCGAAACTTTAATTCGCGACGATACCGACTCGCTCGATTTCATCTTCGCGAATATCTTCAGTCGGGGAACCTAATTCCAAAGGGATTCATGTTCCAGCCTAATTTCTTCGACCGGACAAAGATAGGAATCCACCGTCTGGCATCGAGAAATTTCGAAAATTTCGCGGCAAGTATCCCCCGACCCTCGGGAAATTAAGCCACTAATGAGACCAGTCAGAAATGAATCGACGTTGAGCCTTCCGTTCCGCCTATAATTGCTTCTTTTAGTCCAGTTACCGTCTTTTTTAAAACTTGGAACTCGTTAAGGTAATGCTACCCGCCACAGCACAGCGAATTGTTACCGAGAAATAGTTCCACTCTTGGAGAATTATTTATGCGACCACGACGTTATCGAGTTGAATATTTACGAGCTGAAATGCTGAGATTAATTGGAACATCAATTAATAAATTACATCGATATTCAGCAATGCTCAACACATCTATTCAAATTTAGATGTAAATTTCAGGCGAAATGTTTAATTGGATATAAATCAATCGACGTAGGATGTTAAACGATATAGAATTATATTAACATACAGGACCAGGATTCTCTTTGTCTTTTCTTCATTGCGCGTGTTCTTCAAATTTTATGCCTCGATATTTTATATTTAGAATTGTATCGATATATATAACGTTTAACATGATTTACCATTTCTTGGGGATTTATACATATGGGTAGTACAGAATTGCATATTAGCAACGTCATCGAACGTCAACCAAACGCGTTTCTACCAGTTAGTTAGGCGGTCACGTTGCTACTCCTCCGACATCCACCTAACACGCACAAGTGCGTTCGACGCACGTGTTACGGACTGGCCGCGAGGTACACGCATGCACGATCGTATATAATATAGTGGATCTGCGTCCTCTGTAACGTAATCAGGGCTGACACAATTAATCACTGGACCATCCAACCCTGCCGAACCATTAGCGATCGAGACACTTGGTTTCACAGGGGGCATGGGTTACGCATCTCCATGCCTGAAAATGCATTGTATTGGTATGCAAAATACAGATACGCAATAGCACAGACGACACACGAATGCACTTACGCTAACATTATGGCAAAAAAACGAAAGAAAAATGAGAAGCAAATTAACGAGTTAAGAATCAGTTGGAAATATAAATCAACGAAACACGTTTGAATTTCTGTTTTATTAAAAATACATTAGACGAATTCGTTAGAATTTATAAGAATCTTTCGTTATTTTATACAAATATCATGTACAAAAGTTCTTCCCTTCTGATATATATGAAAAGCAGCCACGTGACTCATCGAAAGTCGACGAACTTTCTCGCCTACAATTAACGTCTGACTGGCTGGAAATTTTCGAGCCGCAACATCGATTGCTCCCCAACCGGAGGAGCGATGCTCGTTAGACCATTTTCGTCGAATTTCACCGCGCAATGCGGGCCCGTGATTAATTGGCGGCATTGTTTCTCGTTAGTTTATTATATGATGAAGCGACTCGCTTATCGACCTCCATCAACGGCTGATTGACTCCGATATCGCGGAAATCTAGTTCAGAGACGCGTCGCTGCCCTCGCGGATCATATTAAACGGAACGCAGGGCACGATGCTGGGAGCACGGTCGATCGATGAGCAAAAGGGGAATCGCAGACATCGTGGCAGCGAGTAGCAGGCTTGATTAACTTCACTCGGTCGGGCAAGTTGAAAAACCTTCGATACGATCTTTATCGTGTACCGTAAAGAACTACTACCACCGGTAATTAATTATACAGAAGAGGAAGTTCACCCAAGTTTCCTCATTTTTTCCATGAAAAGATCTCTTTCTTACTCCCTCTCTATTTATCTTTCTCCCTTCTTTCTATCAAGTTGGAACACGATCGTTACTTTTAATAGAGCTACCAGGGACCAACAACTAACTCTCGATGTGAACTGATCACGACGCACGCGCATAATCTCCGCTCCTGTATCGAAACTAATTTTCCTACGCAGTTACCGGAAGCTAATTCCTCTCTTCTTTTCTCTTCGTTTTTCTTCCTTTCTTTTTCCTTTTTTTTTTTTTTTTTTTTTTTTTTTTTTTTTTTTTTTTTTTTTTTTTTTTTTTGTCAAAGTCACCAAGAAGCAAATTCTATGAAGACAAGAATCAATAATTTCTTTCCATTTTGTCGTTCGATCTTCTCCAATATTAATTACGAAGTAATGCGGACGTAGCTGTATACCAGCACGAGAATGGTAAGGGTTAAGTACCGAGATAGACAAGTCGCGTCTCCGCTACTGGAAACGAAGAACAGGATATGGCCCATTGGCTATGAAGCGAGAAAAGATTGGTAAGGTAGAGAAGAGGCAATAATACGAGGTTTCTTGGAAAACGGCCAACGTGTCAGCCATAATATCATAGTCGTTACGTGGAACATCTCAAACGTACGTCGTGCGAATGAGCATTTTATTCTCTGACAGTGTGCACGTGTGCGCGTACTTCACACAAACAAGTGTCCCGCAAAATTATCATTTTCCCCACAGCGATCGAACCAAGTCGCGCACCACCATCTTTGATTTCCTCTTCGTGGATCGCCGTCTTGTCCTCTTGCGTAAAAATGCGTCCTATCCTCCGTGTAAAGTGGATATAAACAATATCGTGTCGCCTGTACTTATCTTGTAATTGCTCTCGCCCTGAAAATTTTCATAAAATTACCATTATCGATATTAACTTCTTCGTTTCTTCTAATAAAATTGTAATTTACTTCTGGTAATCTGTTTCTTTCTAATAAGATAAAAATGTAAGACGAAATGTATATCAAGACGATAAAAATGCAACGACATAAATGCAAGTACCGCAAAAATGGAGCGAAAAGAAGACAGAACAAGGAATAGTAGTACGATCGAAGCATACGAAACCTCGAGAAACGTCGGTATTATCATAATAATGGCTGAAACCATCATCCTTTCCGCGTCTGCTCTCCGACTCCCCCATAGCTCGCTTCTCGAGGTTTCTTTCTTTCCTTGAACGCGCTTAAGGAAGCGGAGTCTAATAGCGGTCGAGTTTTGTACATTTACAAATTTAAAATGATAATTCTGCCGTGGGTGTGGCAAGCCTTCAAGATCATTTGCGCCCTTTCACCTTTTCTCTCTTACTTTCCATCCTCCAGCTACACTCTAAACCAACCACTTCACAGTAGGTCGATTATGCGTCTCGCAAAAAGTTCCACGATGAAATACTCTCGCTAGACGTTTGTCAATTGTTCAGAAACAGGTGCCTTACCCCATCTCGATTACGATCAACGCGTTATTGCCGCCCCACAGGGCTACTTTTTATAGTTTCTCGTGTGAATAGGAGGAAAATAAGAAAGAGAAATTGAAAAATCGTGTACATTTACGTAACACGTATTACGTATTAGTAATGCACTACTAATTTGAAATGTTATTGAGAACAATTTTTTTAAGTATGATGCGAATAATTTTATGCTTACCAATAATTCCCAATCGGTGTCATTTACAAGTACCAAAATTCCTGGTCGCCTATGAACATAAAATAGCGCATAAACTTGTACATGTACTATTTGTATATATCTAGAACGCAAAAATGTCTACATGTATGAATGAATGAGCTATGTCTGTAGTTGTAACTCCATTAATGTGAACTGTGCTGCCCTCTCGATTAAAACCGCGAAACTCGTAAGGTGCCATGTTGATCTTATATATCGCAGAATTGGCAAGTGCGAATTAATACAATAATAACGTATTGTGTTTGTAGTAAGAAGTACGAGGTACAACACGCGTGCCGGAGTATCAATTCGTGCAACATTTTACATGTTTACTTGAAATGGTTCTACCGTTAACGTAAAAATATGATATGATTTAATAACTTACACGGTGTCTCCTTGCATAAAAAGTTCCGGTCGTTCTTTTAGAAGGTTATCTTTCATCCAGAAAAGTAACTTTTGTATAGTCCCTATAAAATTTCATATCACGAATTAATATTTTACACTCGGAGAAATTTTATACAACTTACATTCGTTTCCAGGTAAGTTCACAGAGTGCTTTTTCTTTTTGTCGAAAAGTAATTCTGCCCCACCTCTGAAATTGTTTAATAATTCGATATACATACATGTATATTGTTACGATCGCAAGAAAAGTTAGGTTAAGTATCGATTCGACGTTACCCGAATTCAATGGTTACGGGAATACTGCTACTTTTGATAGACATGTTTTCTTTTATTTCTAATAAAATTATACCACCTTACAGTACTATTAGTTATTATTATATAATTACAAACAAAATATCGTTCACTGCGCATAGAAACAACATAAACGACATTACAACTCCGTTCCACGTTCCTTCTATTCAACTGATCAGTAGTGTATGCATGTTGCAAAATAGAAATTTCCGAATTCAAGATTTACTTCAAAAAACAGTTATACATTGTAATAGTTCCATCTCTTCATCGATATTTTACAATTTGCAAAAGTCCGTTCACAAATCTTTGCAATTGTTAATCTTATAATATTATGTATCGAGAAATCGAAAGAAACAATCATTCCATTGATATAAAAATATTTGCTTATTATGAATATGTATATTAATATCAGTAATATCAATAACAAATATTCACAAGAAATAAAATTTATGCCGAACGTAATGTAAAAAGCAGAATGTAGAGCAGGTGCCTCTTAAATTCAATACAAAGTACACTCCTGTGTATTCATGGGTCATTAGCCTTAATAATTATGAGTTTAATTGCATGGTGAAGGTTGTGTTATACATGATTAACACCAATTGATAAAGAAATAAAGCTTGTTAGTTGAAAATAATATTTAAAAATGTAATTATTGTTAAACAAATATGGAATAAATGGTGTGCATTTGATAAAAGTGTAGAATGTACAGATGGACTGAAGTGCAGGTGCGATCAGCGGTAGCTGTAATGGCGGTCGTCGGAAAAGTGCAATCGCAGGCGTTAAATATCTAAAAAACAAAGTGGCGCAAATCCAATACCCGTTCGCATTATTTTAAACTTTTTATCCTTGTATAATTTTTTATAATCGTAATACGTTTTCTGCGTTCAGTATCAACTTGCACAATGTCGGAAAGAAATGAACATACTTCGGATGAAACAGAGTCAGAAATGCATGCGGAAAATCACAATAAAGAACAATCGAAATGTGAAACAAGCATGTTAAACAATGAAACAGAACAACCAATGTTGGAGGATGAAGAAATGCCAACGTATATCAGTGTGTCTACTCCATCGAAGCGCGAAGATTCAGATATCAGTAATACAAAACAAGGTGACAGAGTCCCAATAGAGGAAGACCACAGTCGAAGTCCTTATCCTAGTGATGATCAAGGAGGGGGCAGTATCTATGTACTCTCTTCTGGTGAAGAAAGTACTCATCCATACAATGATGAAGAGAGTAATCATCCATACAACGATGAAGAGGAAGATGAATATGCAGATAGTGAAGGTAAGTAAATAATAAAACCTCGTTTCTACATTGCAATGTATACACATATATGTATGCAGATATGGATGAAATGGATCTTGAAAATGATCGTGAAAATGCAATGTTAGATGAGGAAGAAGAAGAAGATGATGATGATGATGATGAAGGAAACCTTTTGAGACTACATAATGACGACGATGAAGATATTGAGACAGAATATGATCTGGAATGCTTTGATAGAGTATCCGATGATTTTATCTTAAACAAAAGATTAAAGCAACATCATAAAGAGAGGAGTTTATCATTACAAGATTTAAGCATTTCAAAAAACAATGTTCATTCACCACATAATAAAAAAAGACATAGCATGAACATTTTCAGACATAATTATTTAGGTATTCAACAAAATCCAATGCCATATCCTATTGGACAAAAAAAGCAAATGATGTCGGTTAAGTATCAACACGTGGAAAGTAAAGTGAAACAGTACATAAAAGGTATAAAAGAACAAACTAGAAGATCTATGGAAAAGCGTATTAAAGAACAAGAATTTATAATGAATAAAAATCATGCAAGCAATGAAAGTAAGAAATATGTTTATCGAATTATATTTGAATTGAAGTACTCATATTAGGAAAATATACTCAAAGTCTATTATAGTTATTATGATGTGAAATGTCTTTACATAATTCAATAAAGTACTGGGCTGCATTATCGTACTTAGACAAACAAACACTAGAGAGTATGGTTCACCATGAAAGCTTATAAGCACAGAAGTCCGACAAGACTGGTTACTGCATACATCTCATTTAAAAAATATAGATTAAAATGTGTAGACCCGGTACAAATGCAAAAGGTCGGCTCTCGACGACCGGAATCTAACCGCCATGAAGCACTGTAACATGTACAATAGACGGTTGTTTGCCACAACGAATGTACACATCAGTCGTGTGCGGCACGATCTTTCTTGAATTTTGGCGGCGATATTATCTATATTTTCTGAATGGGGCATTTTCAGAAGTTGTGGCCATCTCTGTTGGGCTCTGCCACTCATAAGCTTTCAAATGATACGCCATACTCTCCAGTGAGCATTGATCTAAATGCCATGGTACAGTCAAATATTGTTTGTGACATTCTTGTATGTGAATGAATAACCAAGTTCTAAGGCAAATACATAATCAATGTAAATTATAACTTTTACTTTTTGCTTATAGACAATGACACTGAGCAATTGAAAGCAAGAGTTAATAAAACCATAAAAGATTATGCTGAAAAAGCTATTCAGAATTTACAACGTGATGAAGCTGAAAATGATAATTTAATATACAATACAGCACAAATACTAGAAAATGGAGAAAATAATAAAACCTCCAACAGAATTGTTGAAAATGATTATAAACATATTCGAAAGGACACTGAATACAATAATATACCAAATGAGAAACGAGTGCAGAATTCCGATGATAAATTAGAAAAACGAAATGGTTCAGTAGATGTCAATATCCGTCATATCGAATATCAAAATGCTTTAGATAGAAATATGAGATTCGGTAGCATAAATCAACCTTCTCTAATTAATGGACATCAGACAACGCCCACATTTATTAATTTACGTACATTAAGCTATGAAGAATATATGCATAGTTCCTCTGATATGGAGCAAAGAGAAGAATTACCTGAACAAAGACAAGAAAATGTGAACGAAACAGAAATATATAATGAGACAGAAATGATTAATTCACGAGAAATTGATAACAATATTAACTGTCCTTTAAAAATTGCAAACGTTAAAAGTATCCGCATAATACAAGATGAACCAGAAAACTTAAATTTTACAAAAATTAATGCAGCTGATAGAATAAATGCTGAGAACACTGAAATAATTGAGTTGAAAACTCAACTCAATCAGAAAGACGCACAATTTATTAATTTACGAGATGCCTATCAAAAAGTATTGGCAGAAAATATAAAAATGAAACAAGAATTAGATAATCTAAAAAAATCTTTAGCAAAATATGAGGATCAGAATAAAACTTGTGAAATGAAAACTGCATCGGTACAAACTGAAACAGTTGCAGAATCTACTTCTAATCAAGATACTGTAAGTTCAGGAGGAACAAACAATAAAATATCCACTAGTAGTGTTGCATCTACAGCAAGTTCTACTGATCAATGGGCAGATAGTGCTTGTAGCCCAGCTATATCCATTAAGCTCCCTGATTTAACACCAATTCTTAATTCTGATGATAGTATTATACTCACTGATGGGACTACTCCAAGAAAAATACCACATCCATTATCTCGGACATTTATTACTTCATCTCGAATTTTGCAAACACTTTCAAATATAACCCAAGGAAAGACAAAAGTTGAAAGTCCTTTAGTAAGAAATATCAAGAAACGATTAAATGAAAATTCCACAGATCAGATATCAAATATAGAATGCAATTCTCCAATCCATGCATCAAGTTCCAAAAAAAGAAAAGCTACAGAAATGCTTGATACATCTACTTCTGTTCAACCTTTCAAAATACCTCATACAACTGTAGGATCTGAGAGAAAAAATAGTACTGATACGGCTGATGTAGAATTTAAATATTCTGAGGAACATGCAATGTCAAAATCAGAACAAATAGAAGATACATCGGTCAATAAAGATATTAATGGTTCTACATCTGCAGAAAGTAAGATAGAACAGACAGATGATCATGAGGACAGTGTAAAATGTTTCATATACAGGGAAGATGAAAATAGCAAAAATAGAAGTTTCTTAATTCAAGCAGAAGAATCTATAAAAGATGGATTAGATAACGAAAAAAATCGCATTCAAGAATGTGGTCCATATTTATTGGGTAATCTTGAAGTAAGAATGTCTGAAATAAATGGAACGATTAGTGTTTGGGGTAAAGAAATAGATTATGAATCTACAAGCGATAACGAAGATGATATGGAAGTCTGTGTAAAATCAACTGAACAGAGGATGTGTCAGACTTGGCAGAATACATCACAAAGGAGATTTAATGGAAGTCCGCTTGTGTGTTCAACTAATAAAAAGCAGAAAGTTCCAAACAAATTCAGTAGGTCCAATATTCCTCAATGTTGTCATTCTTTATCATTAAATTCAATGAAGTCGTCTTCGTCAGTAGAAGATGTAAGTGACAAAAGACATACGAGTAATTCTCTCAGCCCAAATATTTGTGTTCCTTCTTGTGAAAACTGTAATTCTTCAAAATATCATCAAGAATGGCCAACATGTAAAGATGCATCGAGTTCACAAGAAAAATTACATTCCTGTTGTACACATCATATTGGAGTCACAGATAAAGGATGTAGTTGTGGTTATCATGAGACACAAAAGCATGATGTTAGTCCTAAGCATTATAAAGATAAGTTTCACAGTAATGGAATTCGAAGGGATTCATGTAAAAATACATTTACCCCAGATTCGAAAAATCATTTACACGAAAACTGTATGGACACCACTACCGAAATGAGCAAAGTAACTTGCAAATATCATGCGTGTCGATGTTCACTTCAAAATGTAGTGGATAACAGTCCAGGCTCGAAATACTGTAATCCTGTTAGAGATATTTCGTTTACATGTAAATCATCTTTGGACAATATAAATAATCACGAGCATTCTGACAAACATGTGTGTAATCACAGCTTTTCACTTGGTGATGAAGAAGAGGCTCTAATTCCAAATAAACGATCTAATGAAACGCCTGAAGTAAGATAATAAAAACATAAATACAATCTTAACAAATTTATCAAGAACTTTTCATGTTCATGTAACGTTTGTTTCTTTATGTACAGACGAGACAACGAAGATTAAGTGGTAAAAGGGTAAGAGGAATTCTCATGGATCTTTTAAAGGGATGTGGAGATTGCCGTAATAATAGTACTGTTAGTTTAAGTAAAAGTGGATTTCGAAAAGGTACACCCTCTATGGCAAATGGTCCTCCACAAATTAAGATTTCTTCTCCTACACTCGGGCCTACATGTTCCACTTCTACGCAATGTAATGACAGGTAACTATATTGTACACTATCATAAAAACATGATACATACATGGAATACGTTATTACTTTTACTTACAGGTGTTGCCATGCATATGCACGTAGAATTGAATCTCAACTTGAAGAATTTCGATTGGAAATGGAAAGAGTAAGATCGCGTTCGGACGCAATCCTAGATATGCTCAATATGCTTCATTCTGTGGATATGAACTAATGAAACTTATATAATACTAAATAAGTGCTTTTTCCTTGTACAGATCACTATTTTAATTTCTTTAAATCGATTTGCACTTCCATCAAAAATTCTTATTTACCTCTTCTACTTCATTGCATATAAGGGTTACGTGAACAATTTATTACAATAAAATACATAAATAAAAAACTGCTACATTGTAACAGAAGTCATTCGTACTATAATGATTCAATTTTTGCGACATTGATTAATATAACAACAAGTGAATTTCATCAGTCTTACATTGTATAAATTTTTATAATATATTTATGAATACAAACTAGACAATTTTTTTACGTTCTAGGAATGAAAACAGATACTTCACATGTAATTTAAACAAGTCAGTGCGACGACTTTCAGTTCATTAAAATTTCAGTTCTATATCAATAAAATATTGATATAGATAATATATTAATTTCCTATTAATAATTGCAGTCGCAGGAATCGAATCCTGTCCCAGCCTCTCCGGGCAAAACACCGGGCGGCATCTCTCCTTGTCCCTTAAAGATATTAGTGTAAGATGTTTTCAAATAATTTACGTGACCTTGTAGTGATCTTATTCGACCTTGAGCTTGTTCAAACGCCTCGTTTAAGTTGTTTATCTGACCCTGCATTTTCTGTCTAATCTAAAAGGAATAAAGCAATAGATAAGTTACTATAGATAAGTTAAATTAATGACTAGAAAGGAAGAGCTCAGCTTTTTGAACGATAAATTACTTCATCTCTATCTTTCTGTGCAGCTCTTGCGGTAGCTCTGCACTGAGCCAATTGTCGTTCCATTTCCGCAATTTGGCTTTGCATCGATCTCCTTACAGTTTCACATCTTTCTTTCGTTCTTGCTACTTGTCTCGCAGAATCTTCTCGAATCTTTAATATTCATTACAATTACTATACATTTTCCAAATGAATGAAATATACAATAATATAATAACATAATATAATAAATAATAATACCTGTTCAAGCATTGCTGTCAACTGTGTAACCTCGTGCATTTTTTCATCGATGCGTTTCTGCAATTGTGCTTCGTGCTCTTCAAATCTTGCAAGCGTATTTTTCATACGTTCATTATCATGCCGTAGTTCGGTATTTCTCCTTTCTAATTCATCAAATCGTCCCGAACCGTGACCTCTTTCATCCTGAATACATATATTGTTTACAAACATACCGTTTTTTACAAGACCAGAACTGGTAGAAAAATGTGAAAACATTAACCTGCAGCGTTTGATATTCGCTACGCAAAACGTCCAATTGATTTTGCAATGTTTGAATTTTATCTTTGCAACCTATAACTTCCCGTGAAAGATCCTCACAGTTGCGTTCTGCAACTAAACGCATCTGTTGCGCTTCCTGTAGTTTCACTTGCGTCTGTTTTAGAATATCCGGTAACGGCGCAAGTTCTGCGAGTTTTTCTTGGAACTGATTCTATTCAAAAGACAGTAAAATATATCAAAATAATCTTGTACACGTAAATATTTACATACTTTCACTCTTCCTATTTCTAAGGTGACATTTTCATTCATCCGTGCGTTATCCATTTCCATTAGATCAAGTTGTCGCCGTTGTTCCTCCACTTGTTGTTGCGCCTGTTTTTACACAGCTACCTTTATATTTACCTATAACAACGTTTGTAAAGGAAATATCGTAAAAAAGAACCTGTAAATATTTGTTTCGATAGTCCTCCAACTGAGCGGCTTGATCTTGAATCAAGGATCGTAATTCTTCAAGTTCATCTTGGGCTTCTCGGAAACGTTGCTTGAAGACGATCAAAGTTTGCTCTTGCTCAACCATCTGTTCCTTAAAACCTAGTTTTAAATTAATTATATTGTTATAATATAAAACATTGAAATTGAAGAGCATTCCAAATAATCACCTTCGTATTTTTCTTTCTCAGTTTCCATTATCTTCAATCGTTCTTGAGTGTCTACAAGTTTGATTTCCAACTTTTCTTTCTCTTCGATAGATTCACGCGTTTGTTGTTTCAACTTGTCAGCATCTGTTCTTAAACACGAAACCTCGCATAATTTGTTTTTGTAATCATCTTGTAGACGTGCATATTGTTCGCGTAGGTCACGTAACTGTTGCTGAGGACACGTGCTAGCGCCCTTTTTTTAAATAGCTGCTTTAGTTCATGTTAAATCATTTTCTGAAGTTCAATCTTACCATAGGAGCGTTTATGCAAGGACCAGTACAGGTTGCAGAAGGAGCAGGTGGTATCTACGTACGACGAAAAACGATCTTATATGTTATGTAGTATATCACACTTAATAAAAATAAAATATCTGAAACTTTTCGAAAAATATATTTATTTCGTGGAAGATTATTTGTGACATTTCAACAATTTTATCGGCATGCGACATTTTATCTTTGAACGTTTACCAATCTGTACAATCAAGTTAATCGAAATATTGAATAGATACCTTAGGAAGAGGTATAGAAGGCGATTGTGTAATTGGAGCCGAACACGGTACGTAAGGAGTCGCGCTTGGTGGCTGCTGCATGCCCAAAGGTGGAGGAGGACAACAACCACAAGGCGCACAAGGGCCAGTACATTTTAGCAACTTGCGTTGTTGTTCCAATTGTTGACGTTCTCGTTGAACATTAGCAAGCTCTATCTGCATATTACGTACTTCGCATTCCATGGTACCCAATTGTTGTTCCTATAAAATATACAAATAAATAAACATAGAAATTAAACTAAACTTGCAGCATATTTCGAGGATGTACTAGCTGTTTGGTACTGTTCCCATAGGCCGCAAGTTTGTTTTCTATTTCTGCGGGACAAGATCCTCTTGGAGGAGGTGGTGGTCCTGTACACAGTGTTTTAACCGCGGCAGGACTTCGACAACACATATCGATTTGCGAAGAAGAATCACTTGTGATGCAAGCTCCTGTTATTGACGCACCACCCGCGAGTCTCGGTGAATCTAAAATAATAATATTTATTAATTTTCAATACACAAAGTACTTTCTTTTATTATAATAGACATAGCTTACCTCCGCTAGGTAAATATGTATGATTCGGCCTCACTGAAACACATGTTAAATTTCATTTTTAATATTAAATTAAAAAAAAAATTATACAAAAGAAAATCTTAAAAACTTTGTCGTTGGGATACAAACCGCATACAGTATTTGCGATTGGTGACAAAGTATCGGCGATTTGAGGTTGAAGACAACACTTGCACCGACAATAATCGTCGTCTTGCTGTAACGTAGTCGTGTACGAAATCGAACGTAGAGGAGACGGACTTGACACTTCGGACGAAATTCCACCTGGGCAACAAGGTGTGTAACAACAAGGACTAGTGATTCGTTGATTCAAGCAAGCTAATTGACGTGTCAATTCCACATTTTCCTTCACAACTATTCTCATTTCAGCCTGCAACCCGCATACCTTCCTCTGAAGACTTTCAACGGCGGTATCTTTTTCTAGCAATGCTTCTTCCAATTTGTATCTAACACGTCAGTAAGTTAATTTTTGTAACAAAGACAAGATCACATGGTTTATGTCAACATGCTTCTATTAGCGACAATCTATGCAATCGTCGTTAAGGAGACTGATTAGTTTTCACATTTTTTTTATCGATTTTCTATTTTTTTTTTTTTTTCTTTTATGTCGAGAAACGACAGATAATTTATGAAATTCATAGCTGTGTAAAATGAAGTTGTTTCATAAAACTTACTTGCCACCTTCAAGCTGTGCATTTTCCAATACTAATTTTTCCTGCATAGTTAACGATTCTGTTAACTTTCCAGTTAAATTTTGAAGACATCTATCTTTTCCTTTCTTTTTACTATCTGCCACAACAATCTTTGGAATTTCATCCTCCGTAGTTCCGCAAACAATCACTCTTGGAAGCCTAGTTAAACAACCATACAAATTTTACAAATGTATTCTAAAAAAAAATAAATGATATAACATACCTATCTTCTGGATATTCTATTTGAGGTAAGTCGAAACGTTCTCTGAGCTTTTCTATCTCCATATCTGTCTTTTCGTCTATCATATCTATTTTCTCCTTTGCTATTTCAAGTTCTTCTTCTTCAGTAATGATCTAGAAATTATTTTTCCTATACACTTACCGCGCTACTTGTTTCGATGATCGATAAAGAATACTCACAGCGGTGGGTCTCATAATGGGTTGCATATTGAACATCCTAGCAAAAGTAGTACTCGAGATATCGGACACACCTAGTACTCGTTGTATTTTCCGCGTTATCTGCTCAAATTCTGCCAGTTTTTTCATCACTTCGTCCTGCTTCTCGTGTATTATTAACGTATCTTCATCGGTTAAATCTTTTTTCTATAATACAAGCAATCCTTTTTAAATCTCGATGTTCGATGTTTCGAATTTCAAATTTCATTAGCTTATTATTTTCAGAACTATTACAGTTGTAAGTGCAGCTATTTCTTCTTTTAGCTGATCAATATCTCTTGCAAGAACGATGCAACGTTCATCCGCCTTCTTCATTTCCAACAGTACAACGCTATCAGTCAACGGAGATGAACTCAATATCGATTCATGTCGTCCACCAGGTTTAATTGGCACACCTAAACAATGCATAAATCGATTATACTTTATACATTTTTTTTATTATCTTATTGCATTTTTTCTACTTTTTTTCTGAATTTACGATATCATACCTTCACCGAGACCGGGAGGGAGCGGATACGGTGGAGGCAGTTCTTCCGTATCAATTCTTGATACCGGTCTTGATACCGATTTTGCTACAGATTCTGTTCCTTCTTCCTCTTCCTTTTGTGGTTCTTCTTCTTCTATTGGTTCTTCTTCTTCTTTTGATTCTTCCGCTTCATCTTGAAGAGCTTCGTCAACGTTTTCTTCTTCGGCCATGCTTCATAATTGAATAAATTTATGTATTTATCTAATTGAATAAAAAATGTTCTCGAGAACTAAATAATTTTATACTTTTTCTGTGGATCGCTTCCTGCTTGATCCGAATTTTCGACTTCTTCTAATTTTAGTGGTTCAAAGTTTGATTTTTGTTTAATCTCCTCCGATTTATCGTTATAATCGTCAATTTCGTAAGTCTATCCAAATTATTTTAAATTAGCTTACAACAATCTATCCATTTTCATTTTCAAATACTAGCGAATATACTAAGGAGTTACTTATTAACTGTTGCATAATTTGAATACAAATAATACCAAAATCACACCCGGTCAAGAATGTGTGGTTCAAGATCCACTTGTTGCAGAAATAAAGATTCTACGAGGGTTTTAGAATGCTTGGAATTTTTTGATTTAAAAGGTAGCACGTGACCCTCTTGATGATACTCGATTGCTAAAGAGCATATGTCCGGTAAATTTAGAGGCTTTTTCAGATCGAACAAAGATTCCAACGAGCTGAACGTATCTCTCTTTAACAAAGACTCCCTGTATTCTGCGCTTTTTTTCTGTAATTTTGAGCTACCTCTTTTCAAACGTTTCAAATCATGAAAACTTTTGGTTTTAACAGGACAATTATCGAGCTCGCGAGCACGAGGAGGAGTCTGTGAATTCCTTGGAGAACGAGATATATTCCACGTACACGGTCTCCGCTTCTAAATTAATTAAATCGTATTTTTAAATATTTGTCTATTTTTGAAACGTAATTAAATTTATCTAACATTTTGTTTTTACTAAATACATTCTACGTGAACAGATGATTCTTCAATGTTTAAGAAAGTTGCAAGTATATACATTAAAAATTTAACCAATATTTTACCTTCATTATTTTACCTTCGATACAACACCGTTGCTTCGCTGAAGAGCACAAGGTCTTTACACAGCTATAGTAGATTCAAGAACAATGATCCTTTTCCTCTCGTTTATTCACTGAAGAAACGGTATCGCTATCAAATCGCGTCGAACGATTTCTCCAGTTTTGTGTCGAAATAATCTTTTTTTTGTTTAATTTTTATAGATCTCGAAACTGAAATACATGGTATATTAACGTAACAATCGATGGATAAATTCGTTAAATTGTAAGAGAAAGTAAAATAAGACTCAAAATATGACACTTACTCGGAAGAACCTTCAATTTCTTCAAATACGAATATAAAGCATACGTCTTTTATTTTTATGTTACACAGCTACATATTTAAACTTATCAACTGTATCCAAGGTATATCTAACTATGTATTTGTATAAAAGATATGTATAAAAAATCAGAATTATTCTAAATTTATAATAGTGACAAATAATACAAAATGAAAACACTAATTAAACATCAATGTTAAAAAAGAAAAATTTCTTCAAATTAAAGATGTCGGAAAAATTGCCAACACCATGAATATGAATGGAAAATACAAAGTTCATTATTTATTGTATATCAAAGTGTTTGTAATAACTAATGTAATGAAGGAATTGTATAGTGATTACTCCTGAGATAGATGTAAATAACATGATTTTATTGATATAAAAACAGTACATTACATGGCCTTACAAAAATTGGGATGACATCTTTCACGATTAGGTGAAAACGTTTACGAAGCAATAATGTTAGATTAAGACATTAATTATTAGAAAAAAGCACTTATTGCTTGACACTGTAAGTAATACGATTTTAGAATCGTTTAGTATGTGTGATTCTTATGGTAATATATTCATTCAAGAAAGGTCACGAAATTTCTATTGTATACAAACAAACTTATTACCATATTTGATTTATTATGTTTCTTGCGAAGGATATATATACATTCTTATTTTTGAAAAATTCTAGTCACTTATAGTAAAATAAGCACTTTTAACACTTACCTATAGATAGATTGCTTTTGATTTTTATAAAATGGAGGTTATGGATTACGGTAACTATTAACAGCATGTCAAATAAAACACAACGCTTAACAGGATAAGTTGTATCAAGTAAAATCGTGTACATGTGTGACTGAACATAAAAATAATTGAAATATTTTTATATTTTCTATGCTATAAAGAATATAAACCTTATTAGTCACTTTTTATGTTATGAATTAAAGAATAAAGGAATTTATATATATATATATATATATACTTGTATTTGTATATACAAAAGTACAATTATACATACTAATTTTAATAAAATATTACAGCAGAAGGAGAAGAAGCACAAATGGAATATATAGTAGAAGATCATTCTGAAGAATCTGATAATGATAATACTGACGACTTAGAAATCCAAGCTCAAACAGAAGATACAAGTAAGTTTATTTTAAATTTAATGTATGTTGTATTAAATATATTAATATCACATCATTTAGAAAATAATATTGCATGTGATATTTTAGAAGACAATGATGAAAATGAAACAAAAGCAAAAAAGGCAAAAGAAACAACTTTAGATGAATCTGATGTTGATTCTGATCAGTCTTGTCCAATATGCATGGATTTATGGACTAGTTCTGGGGATCATCGTTTGTGTTGTTTACGATGTGGACATTTGTTTGGATATAGTTGCATTTTAAGATGGTTACAAACTTCTTGCACTAGTGGCAACCGTCGTTGTCCACAATGCAATAGGAGAGCTGCTGTGAAAGATATCAGAATGTTGTATGCCAAAAAGTTAACGTCTATAGATACCAGCGAATTGAATAAATTAAAAGAACAATTAAATAATGTTAGTTCTGAAAAAAATCGTATAGAAATGGAACTTTCAAAATATACTTTAAGACAAAAGTTATTTGAACAGCAAATTGCTAGTATGAGGAACAGGATCTCTGAACTAGAAAGTCAGCAATCAGAAATAAATGTTCATTCTTGCCAGAAGATTTCTAAACATATGATTAAAAAGTTCCATTTAGATCGATCTATAGAGATATGTAAGGACGGCGGTTGCCGTGTGTTAGACTACAACCCATGGTTTGGATTCCTAGTTGTATCTCAGAAGTCAACTAATATGTTATTTTCGGGTTATGGTATTAAAAAAATTGACTCGGATAAATTTCAACCACGTCAATTTATTCTTTTACATAATCAAGTTATAAGAGATATTACATTTAATACAACTCAACAATCGTTGCTGCTTAGTGTTGGTTTTGATAAATGTGCAAAATTAATGGATATTCAAAATCACATTATTTTGCATACTTATCAAACAGAATCTCCATTATGGAGCTGCTGCTGGTCAGGCAATAATTCAAATGTGTTCTTTGCGGGTGCACAAAATGGATCTATAACACAATTTGATATTAGAAAAACTTCTGGTGCTGTTGAAACTTTAGACAATCCAGGCGACAGATCACCAGTAGTTTCTCTAGCAACAGTGCCTTCTAATCCGGGTAGCGGTATTAGTCGGGGTGGATTCATAGCATGCCATTTGAGTACATGCTATGCTTATGAGCAGAAAGACTCAAAATATTTAGCTAAACAAATATTCCTTGAAGGTCCGTTTATATCTGTGTGTTATGATGAAAAGAATAATCATACTTTAATATCTTCCCGACCAAATGCTAGACAGCCTCACGCGCGACACATAGTATGTACTATAGAAAAAGGCAGTGAGGAATCAACAATTTGTAATGTAGTACATACGTTTCATGCTGGTAATTCTCAACAGTTATTGTCTCGACCATGTTACTTAAATATTGAAAATGATACATTAGTTGCTGCATACCAAGAATCTAGTACCAGTATATCATTATGGAGTGTATCTACTGGAAAACAAGTAAATAGTCTTCCTGTTTCTGATCCTGTAGTGGATATATGTGCAGTTGACGTTAGTAATAATTTATATTTGGCAACACTCTCTTCAAAAAAAGTTAGAATTTATAATCATGGATAACTATCATTACTATGGAAGTAAATAAAAATATCTCATATTTTTTCCATACACATCATACATTTACAATGTAATAGATACATGATATAACTAATAATATTGTATTTGTTCTTACATTAAATTTAAACAACATTATTTTATATAAAATTGTGTTATCAAAAAAAAGTAATGATACAAAATCTAAACTCGTAAATATGAAGCATAAATTTTCTTATTAACGACAATGCAAAAATTTCCATATACACAACTTGAATTACCAAAAAGTACTAACAAGAAATTTTTATGTTACCATTTCCCATTTAAGGATACACATGTTTATCGCTGTGCATATATACAATGAATATTTGTTATATAAATATTTTTCTACCAATTTAAAAACTGTTTCAGTAGTTGTCCTGCACACTATTTCAAAATAGGATAATAAAATTAGAGATAATTATATATTTATATACTATTAGATAATATAATTAATAATAATATAAAAAATTTATTGAACTCAATAGATAATCAAGATATTAAAATAAGGAAATTTTTGTACAAGTATTCCTATTATTTTTATTGAAAAATGTTATTTATTGATATTTTTGAAGTATTAAATTACATTTAGAATCTACATAGCTGCTGTAACCAATCATTTTCATAAAATACCTCATGTGTAATTAATTTTTTATATCTGTGATTATAAATCAAACAAACCAAATAGTATTATAATCTATTAGTACACCTCTAACACAGCCTCCGCATAAATTACTAGAAAATGTGAAAGAAAATTTAAAATTCCTATTTTAACACTGCCAGGAATACAATATTGTTTAAATATATTAAGAAAAATCTATGTAACTTGTAGAGGATAACACATATAATGCTATACAAATAGTTCTTTTGAACAAGTTTCAAATATATTCTACATAGGCTGCTATCTTATTAGAGATTTAAGAATTAGTGTCTTAAATTATTTAACTTGCAATTCTTCACAAACAATATAACTATA
This sequence comes from Bombus soroeensis, assembly GCA_014737365.1. Lineage (NCBI taxonomy): Eukaryota > Metazoa > Arthropoda > Insecta > Hymenoptera > Apidae > Bombus > Bombus soroeensis. The sequence continues at coordinate 2,727,535 of JACXIL010000025.1, read as the reverse complement.
AATTTCATTAAATATTTTTAATCTAAAATGGTTTTTGAAATTTCATAAGCTGGAAGTGTCAATGTTATATGGAAGTATCAATGCCATAATTTTTAATAGCTTTTTATTATTAATTTTCAACTTACGCTTATTAAAAAATCAAATTTGCTTTGTACCATTATTATTAATGATGTAATAAATGCAATTCTTAATATGGAATGTACATCTCCAGCTTCGAGTACAGAAAACTATGCATACGTAAAAAAATATTTATAAACGATAGTAATAGTAAATTATGAATTACTGAAACATATCCCTTCACCAAAAATGTACAGAATTTAAATATCAACAGTATAGCATTTATGTTTATCATTTTTTTTTTTACAAATCCCTTTTAACGCTAACAGGTTGGTGTCTATTTCAATAATGTACAATCAGATCTAATTAAGATAAACCTCTTTGTGGCTTAAAGAAATCTACAAAAATCTAATGATAAAAGTATAAACTAATCGTGGTTTTCATTTTAATGTAATAAAGCATACAGAGTAGATATTGATTTATAAAAACAAAACAAAAAGTTTACTAAGTACTATTTCATGCAAACATTTTTTCGTTGAAAAGCAAAAAATATATCACCAAATACAATGACATAAAAAGAAAGGAACGTCCAATAAGAAATTTAGAAATATACAGTAATTTGTACAAAGAGATTTAATAAATGTTTAACATATAAAACTATGTTTTTGTTAAAAAGAAAAAATGATAAATGCATTATGGCTTAAATAACATTTTTAAACTTTTAATAAACGTAAGATGAAGAATGACATACTTTTCATACAGTTTCTTTTAAATGTGCTATTAAGTTGGACTTAATAGATTTTATTAATTACTGTTTCTTCATGCCTATTTTACACGTTAAATAAATGAGTATTGTTCAAGGTTATTGAAATGAATTTCCTGTGAATTTTTTGCCATTGAAATATTGTCGTTACAGGTGCTGAATTTGATTATGAAACTGCTATGGTATCAGTAATTGGGCATGGTGTTACAGAAGTTTTGTAATGACAAAATGAGCAGTGCTTTTATATGACAGATAAACTATACAGTTATCACTAACTGAAGAGCTGCTCAGTGGCACGTTCCAAATCCCAATTGTATGAAGATAAAGCAACTCTTGCATTATGTTCCTCAATACCCATATCTGTTAGTCGCCTTATTTTATCATCTAAATCAGGCATCTTTGCTGGTCCTGTAAATAATTTTAGTGTTTACAGAAAAATTGCAATTACGTGTTACAATTAATTCTCTACAATATGCACTTACCACCTGCATATACATATGTCCAATGTTTGGCAGTTTGACGAAACATTTCTGGATGCTCTTTATATTGCCTAGCCACTACTGCGTCTTGTGGATCATCTGGTTCTGCTGCAGATAGTAAAGCTTGTAATGATAGCAGTACCGTACGTAAAGTCATAGCAGCAGCCCTAAAAATCAGTATAAGAAATATAAAATATATTTCAAGCAACATAAATATCATTATTTTTTATCTTATTTAACAGAATTACATACCACTGGTCTTTCAATATATCTAAACATATAGCACCTGTTACGGAAGATATATTAGGGTGCCATATTTTTGTTATGAATCGTACCTATAAAAAAATTATATACTTACTGAAATATAGTAACTAAATTCCAAGAAATATATATAAATCAATCTTTTTACTTATGATTGTAGAGTATTTGTAAAAAAGAAACTTTAAATATAAAATTGAAATATAAAATAAAACAAAGAACTCAGAAAATGCTTTGTCATGTTTTAGGTTATATTAGCCTGTCTTAACATCAAATAATACAAAATTATTACTTTAACATATATTAATCATATTGACTTACAAAGTGCTTACTTTAGGAGGATTGAAGGGATATGTCTCGGGAACTTTAATCTCGAGCACAAAATTACCTCCCTCATATGGTGTATCTGGTGGGCCCGCAATCTCACCTTTTAGTTCAGTAAAACTATCATTTACCAATTCAACTTTGATTGCACATTTTGCAACCTATAACAAAATTTAGACAGATTACTAAAAAGTACTGATATTTTCATTATCAGTTTATATTACCATTAAACCTTTTCTACAAGATACATACTTACATGAGTGAATATGGCTACAATTTGCATGAAACAAAATTAATCTTACATTTTTTAGATCTATAAATAAATGAATAATAAAAACACAAAAGTCAATAACATGAAAGCATAATTGTCGGTTATTATACTGCAATTGTCTAATGTATGTTAATACTTAATCAGTTATGTAACTTTTTATACAAATTACAAAACATATTAGTTTTTATCAAATAACAATATTCTACAAAAGATGATATTGCAGTGACACATGTAAAATAGTTATTCCAAAACTGTGTGCAAGATATAACCAAATGACCTATTGACATTATCATCTGATACTGAATTGATGTAATATTTTATAGTGATAATTTACCATATTGTCACAACATAAAGATTGAGACACTCTGGTGTAATCTGCCTCTCTATAAACATGTGGAAATGATAAATGAAAACAAATATTCTTGGGCATATAGAATGGATCTCTCAGAACAACACAAGCGCAAACAAATATGTCAGTGCTCACAGAAATTTAAGGGAAATGGTATGTATTTAAACAAAAGATTTCGTAGATGAAAGCATGTGTCAATCATTAATCTTATATTTAAACACAAAAAATATGCATTATTTTGCATAATTGGAGTTACACATTAGTTCATTAAAATATCTAAAAAGTATAGAAAATTTATTCATAATTTTTTTTTTCTCAAACAAAAATATATGGTAGGAATATTTTTGAATGAAACAAAACAGTAACGTTTTATTGGTAAATTTTGATAAGTTTAAATGCTGATGACAGTCAAGAATACCATACAACAGGTGCCTACGCTTTGTTCGCGGTGATTTTATCAACCAATGAATTGCGGCACATTTTTGTCACGCCACACATGAAATTTCTTTGGGATAGTATAACATAACTGTACGATGTTGTTTAGTAATTCTAATAATTATATCTGAAGTAAAAAACGAACGATACTTTTTAAAATTATAGTAAGCTATTATTCACTCACCTCCTCGCTTCTTATAACCTCTTTAAATTCGCGTTGGATTCTCAATGCCGCGATGTTCGCCATAGCTTCCGAATCGGTGAGACAGTCAGTACACTGTCATCGTCATTCGAATAGATTAACGAAGTTCGCTGAATGCGTCAACGTGCACAAAACCTCTAAGGTATTAGTATTTGAGTTTACTCTCTCTCTCTACTTAGAAAAACGAACGTTCTAACTCGTGTTCTATACTAAAATCTCCGCTCACGGATACATCCAATTTATCATTTAATCACTGCCGGCGCCACATTGATGAGAAAAGTTGACTGTCACTCGCTCGTGTTCACCCTTTTGAATTTTGTCTACGTTCACGTCGTTGCTCGTTATGGCGCCAATTTATAAATTATGGAAAAATGTAAATTTTAATAATAATTCAATTATTTGTAACTCATTTTTATCTTCTATAAAAACATAAAAAAGTATCTCACATGTTTTCATATTTACACCAAAAGAAATATGCTGTAGAGAAATAACAATTTTAATTATCGAGATTATAAATTAGTATATGAGATAAATTGAAATTTGCCAACGAACTAAACTAATTCTTCATTTACTTCGAATTACACATGATATAAAACTAAACAAAAAATATAGTTGAAATCTTTAAATTATTTATAAGATGTGTCATTTTAAGTACTATTATTATGAAATTAGTTATTATTATGCCCCTTAAACGTATGCTTAGATTACTGCAATAATAACATACGACATGAATAACATTTATAAAAATGTCATAATTTTCATCAAGCAGTAACATAATCTTGTTGATATTTCTTAGTCTATTATATTTTTAACGGAAAAAAATATACGATAAGAAATGCATTTGCGCGGTTATGTCCAACACTCGATGGGCGGAGTATAATATTAAACATCACATCCGGTTTTAAAAGTGTTCTCTGATTGGATAGTCTCTTTGTGGTTTCTGTTTTAGTGATGCCTGTGTCCCAGCCAGTGCGTGCTAAGAGTTTGTTACGCGCAAACTTAGAAAATTCTCGCGGGCGACTTTTACAGAGCAGAATGCCAAACATCAAAGTCTTCAGTGGCACATCGCATCCAGATTTGGCTCAACGTATCGTTGACAGACTCGGTATTGACATTGGAAAAGTTGTCACGAAGAAATTTAGTAACCTCGAAACATGGTAATAGTCACATTCACCGCTCTAACCACGTTATTGTCATTAGATTAAACTCAAGTCCCGACCACGTGTCATTTTAAATCTTATTGAAATTCCTCCTTTCTGATATATTGTTCCATAAGGCGTAGAATATTTTTATCACCCTTGTGTTGCCATTTCCATATATGTACCTGTTAATTTATCAACCCTACCAGAGTACAAACAACCCTGTCGCGCAAGGCCGGTTTTCTGGTATATTACCAAGCCGCGATGTTTAACTTGAAGGTCAACTAGTACAATTATTAATACACATTCTAACAATTTCTGACATTAATGTATACTTTTGCAAATACTAGTACATAATTCTATAGAGTATTTTAACTTGTGCGTAAACATGTGATAAATATATTTTTTTGCTATGTTAGTACTTATACATATTTGGTTTTTATTATAAAGTGTACAATTTTTTAATTGAAATTTTAAGAATGAAAGAAATTAAGTATGTAGACGAAAATAAATAAACTATATAGATTTCACTTCTGTGCTTGCATATGTTAGAGAACAATTGTAACTCTGATTTGTTGGTATATTAAGAATAAAAGGTAAACAACAATACCTTTAAATTTATATGTAAGTCGACTAATATATAGCACAAATTTATATTTATATGTGTCTATATATAATATGATATTAATTATATTTGTTTTATTCATGCTCTTATTAGCGTGGAAATAGGAGAATCTGTTCGTGGAGAAGATGTATACATTGTACAAAGTGGAAGTGGAGAAGTAAATGACAACTTGATGGAATTATTGATTATGATCAATGCATGTAAAATTGCTTCTGCATCTCGAGTAACTGCTGTAATTCCTTGTTTCCCGTATGCAAGACAAGATAAGAAGGATAAGGTAGGACACATTGATAAGATAATGTGTTTTATTTTTTTACCTATTATAGCATTATGCATAGAAATTTAGTAAAATACAAAGAACTGGTAATACTTTGAAATAATCGATAAAGTTTAATTCATTTAAATTACTTATATTGCCTTATAATTTTATTACTATTATGTGGTATATCTTATAAGATAAATATATGTACTGTTTATATTTTACAAACATATTTGTGGAAATCTTATACTGAAACATTTTGTTTGTTTAGATTACACATGATGTATAATGTACGATGGTAAATTTAATTTACACTGTATCGTGATACTTGTTTGTCTTGTCGTTATTGACTATCCAATCCGTAGATTTATCTATAAGTACCTATTTGCATATTATTGCATATTTATATATAAGGAAATTAGTAAAATCAATTATTACCTTAAATGAATCATATAATAAAGGTGTAAATATAAAACACTTATATAACAAAATAACTTATAGGAACTATGTTTTAGTGAATTTGATATTCTAGATACATAATAGTCATCTTGTTGATTTATGCTATCAATTAATATGATTACATTGCTTTGCACATGCAAATACAGTGGATACTCCTGTAGGGAGAAGAATGCTATGCTTATAATTTTTATAAAATAATATAATAGTTACATTCCTAATTTAGCCATGTATATATATTTTTATTCAAATGATTATTTATTATGTGCTTATTTCTCTTAAACACTTCTGACATAATAATAACATTATGTACATATTTCAAATAATTTATGTAATAAGTTGTGGTTTTAATCAAAATTGTCTATTTTATATCTTCTGTAATTATGAGTACTGAAAAGTTTGATCCCCATAATAAGGAAAATATGGCTTGCTAAAGAAAAAGTTAATTTTTTTTATATGATATCTTCACAGGGTGGTGATGGACACGACAACAGAAATTCTAAGAAACAAATTATCATGAAGTCAAACGAGTGGAAATTCAGGGTAACTTGTAGCGGTCTTTTTTTGCTCTATTCACTTTTAATAGCTTTGCAACAGACCAGTGGAGTAATATCATTTTTGGAACGCAAAACATGAGTTTTCATCATCATACAAAATATACATATTTTTAATATTTTGGCTTACATCATTGAGTCATACCAAATAGTAGTCTTGTTTAGCAGGATTACATTATTTACTATATTATACTTATTTCTGCAAAATCATAACTAACATGAATTAATACTAATATTTAATNTAATACTAATATTTAATTTTGACATATTCTACAAGGGAATGATTTAAAGTTTTAGATATATTGTCTAAACACTTTAAATATTTTATTTAGATATTCATTGCATGTAAATATACATGCAAAATTTCATATTTAAAGAAACAATGCACTAGAACTATATGTATGTCCACTGTTTAGCAATTTTCTTTCCATATATAAATATATAACATAGTATGCATGAAACAAATCAAGGGTTATATATAATGTTAAAAAGTATTAATCATTCATCTTATACATTTTATGGGGTTGCTTGAAGATATGAAATACTAGGGAATAATGATATATGCATTGTTTAATAATGCAAATACTTAACTCTGATATTCTTCTTGCATGGATTAATTTCTCAGAAGTACAAGTATTTTAATATATATATATATATTATATTAAATATATTTATATATATTGTAAAATTAATTTTAGAAAGTGGTACATATTAATGAAACAAAATTTCATATAATTTTGCAATAAGTAATTAACAAAGCTGTAAACAACAAATATATTGTAACTGAAGCTGCGTATTTAGTAATTATCAGAAGGTTATCAGAAGTTAGATAACCCACATGAATATTGCAAAATTAATATCACAATTCATCGAGGGGGGCCTTCCGTGCATTCATACTATAATATTTACCATCATTGTCTACTGAATGCAATTTATTTTAATGCAATTTATCTTAAATTTAAATATTTTAATAAATTTACTGGTATCCTTTTTAAGATGTTAATAACAAGTTGCCACAACATTTTAAAAAGAAATAAGCACAATGGAGCCATATTGGTTTAATGAAGATTTAATTAAAATAACACAATTATTATTGTTATCAAAATATAGTCTTTAATAAGTAATCTCCAAATACAATAGATTGTAATGAGGAAGAAATATTATTATTAAAATAATTCTTGTCAAAAATTCATTTTACTTTTACATAAATTTCTGAATAGTTGGGTATTTTCAGGATTTTGTGCCCGACCTCTCTACAGTGAGTATAAGAACAACAAGATTGTAACGTTTGTCGAGTGTAACGTTTGTAATTATAACTCGATGAACAATTTGAGTTGTTATATCATTCTTAGTTTTTTACAAAATTTTCTTTGTAGGACTAACAAAACTTATATTTATTGCTATATGGCACAATGGTATCCCCATGAATGAATGAATGAATGAACTATTTGGTCATAGCATATTGATACCTGTATGAGAGGGCAAAATATTAATATAATAGCATTCTACATACATTTTTAATAATCTACATACACATAATGGGATACACACTTGTATGTTATATGGGTACTAATTATTATGTTGCTAAATATGTTGTTGTCCAAATATACTACTAATCATGAAATGCCTATCTTCTTAATGAAATAGTGCTTTGACAAGATAAAATTGTGATTGTGTTATTTAGGCAATAGAATGTTATGCCAATAAAATGATTTGCAAACAGATATTATTTTTTAAATATTAACATCAATTAGCTTCTTTGAAACATATTTATTACAGATAAGTTTATTAAGATAATTTTATCATTATTACCTTTCTGAACACAATGCATTTGTGTTTGTTTAAAGAATTTCACTGTTTCTTATTATAATATCAATGGCACATCAGTATATTTATTATATATTTTAGTTATAACTGCGGAGTTTTATAACTTTATTTTATTTTCCCAAATGTCCTTAAATGTTTTCATGAAAAATTAAGGTATTAGAATGCACTGTGTTCTGTATTGTAATTTATAAGTTTGAATTTTGCTTTACTTACATTTTCCTGTTGAATCTAACTGGGATGCATTTGCAACATATTGTTTTCGTTTTTATCTGTATGTACACACATACAATATATTTTTAACGAATATCTCAATACATAGCCATTGTATTCATATTTTGTCCCCTCCAAAGAAAGAATCTTCTATTGTATAACATGTCTTTTATAAAAATATATTTTAAATTATATAGTCCTTCATTTATTGACCTTATAAAATGCTTTCTAAAAGGTCTCGAAAATTTTAATGGCAATATTTTCAAATTGCAGGATATTTCCAGTTGCAAATGGACTTCAGAGATTCATACAATTTCATAAGATTAAAATTAGATTTTATTTTCTTTTTTCAGAGTCGTGCGCCTATTTCAGCAAAGTTAGTAGCAAATATGTTGTCAGTAGCAGGGGCTGATCACATTATTACAATGGATTTGCATGCTAGTCAAATACAAGGATTTTTTGACATTCCAGTTGACAACTTATTTGCTGAACCAGCTGTTTTGAAATGGATTAAAGAAAACATTATAGAATGGCGAAACAGCATCATTGTTTCTCCAGATGCTGGTGGTGCTAAAAGGTAAAATTTAAAATTAGCATTAATCTAAAGCAAATATATTATAAGAAAATTATCTCAACAGGGTAACATCTATTGCTGATCGATTAAATGTTGAATTTGCTCTTATACATAAAGAAAGGAAAAAGGCGAATGAAGTTGCTAGTATGGTATTAGTTGGAGATGTAAAGGACAGAGTTGCTATTCTAGTAGATGATATGGCCGACACTTGTGGCACTATTTGTCATGCAGCAGAAAAGCTTTTAGAAGCTGGAGCAACAAAAGTATATGCCATTTTAACACATGGAATTTTCAGTGGCCCAGCAATTAGTAGAATTAATAATGCATGTTTTGAAGCTGTGGTAGTAACAAATACCATTCCTCAAGATGGCCACATGCAGGATTGCCCAAAGATACAGGTAGATGAATAATTATAATGTATATTTAACATATTTATATATTTGTATACTTGATTCTTGTATTGGTATATTTTAGTGTATCGACGTATCAATGATGTTTGCTGAGGCTGTAAGGCGGACTCATAACGGTGAATCTGTATCGTACCTGTTTTCAAATGTACCGTATTAGATGAAAATCTTCCTGATAATATACTCTTTCAAACTATGTAAGAAGAATGTAATCTTTTTACATCCGTTTACTGTTATTTTTAATTTAGTTTAAACTAATTTGACTATAAAAGCAACTTGAGATAAGCACCAATATCCCGTTTTTAATTTGGTAATTATACATATCTTTTTTCGATAGACATGTGTAGAAAGTAAAACATTAAATGGCTAAAACATATTGTATTGTCCATTTTGAAAATAAGAAAAAAAATAAGTTAATAAGTAATATATACAAAAAGAAGTTACGGAGTAAAATTGCTTAAAAATAATTAAATTTTCGCTAGATTGTTACTTAATATGCAGAATATATAATTTTCCCATTTAGGACATATAGCTATTATATTGTTTAACTTAAATTGTATAATTTGTTATTGCGATATGAAATGACGTAATGATCCTGACAGTTGTGTAAAACTGTATGAGGACAAACAGTATCGTAACGAGTGCAAGTAGCCATTTATACGATATATATATATATATATATATATATATATAATTACGCCGTAGAGGCATATCTCATTTTTTATAGACATGTAAAAATTTGCAATATGTATGTACAATTTATCAATTGATAAACACGTCAGAATAATTAACTTTTACAGCTCTAGTATGATGTATTATAATATTCTAATACACTGTGTACTACGTTGTATACAATAGAAAAATGATGTCAAAAAGACATTGTATTTTTTTCAAGTATCTTTTACTACTACAGTTTTTAAAAATAATGAACAAGTCACTATTTATATGAACATATTTCTATTACCGGAGAAAATGATTGCCTCATTTAATAGAGGAAGTGATTTTATAGTTAGCTTTGTATCAATATGATATGAAGATATAAATCAATATAAATACAGTAATGTTTACATGCAAATTTTTCTTAATTTGGTAAAAGATGCTACCTGTTGATGAATTGGATATTATAATAAATATCTTTAAAAAATGCAATTTTAATTCTTTATTACTATAATAGAAAAATTATGTACATGATCATTTTACTATTAATTTACTATTAATATTTTGGATATATTGATTAAAGGTTTAGAAACATTTTATTTTTTCAAAAGTTGTATTATGTATAAAATCTAACTGAAACAGGCTTTTACTTCACTAATTAAATATCAAGTTGATTAGTTTAATTTTCGTTATTAATTATAACATATTGACCTACAGTATATATGTTGCATTATAATACTCGGATATTATTATACACTATTGAACAAAATACAACTAATAAATATTGTTCGTTATATTGTAATTGAAATTGTAACAGTCGATTGTAAAGAAGTTATTCATGACATATTTCTTAACTACAATACCAAATATTTTGTTAATATGACTAAGATTTTATATACATTTCAATATGATAGAAATATCTGATTTAATGTGTAATTTAATTTATAGTATTATGTGCAACAATTTATGATGATGAAATTGTGTAATTTCTATATTCAAAATACACAGTATGCAAGGCTTTTATAATTTGTTTGACATACATTTGTGACAATTTCTTAAAATAATATAAATTAAAACTTTATCTAAGTACAAAAATGTTCTATTTACATGTCATTGTGTGTAAATAAAGATATCATAATTACAAAGTTTTTATATTTGTAAAAAATGTATGTTAAATATTACTTTCAACAATTTTTTAATATCTTCAAGTGATCGATACTATCTTAAAATCATAATTTTTTTTACATCTGCCTTATAATTTTCATTTTTTTAGATAAGATTGTAATACAAAAAATTTATAGAAATATACCAATAAATAAATTAAAAATTTTATACGTTTGTACATAAGAAATGTAACTAAATTTATCGTTACACTTTTTAATTTTGTTTATGATTTACAATGTTCAGGTGGTAATGTTATATCAAAGACTACTGGTGGATTACTTGGTAAATAATTTAAATCACATGTTGATGCATTTACATATATGATTTTCCCATCAGATGAGATGCCATACCCTAAAAATTATAAGCATGTAATTCATATGGAATAAAAAAAAATTTTATATTGTACCTTCGTGTATATGACCAAAAACATGATACTTTGGTTTAACTCTATTTTGAACTGTAGAAAGTAACTCAACACATCCAGCTCTTACACCACTACAACATAAATCTCCATGACCTACAGGAGGAGTGTGTGTTACAAGAATATCTGTGTCTGATGGTATCATTTCCCACTTTGAAAGGCATGCTTCTCCACGAGGTACATTAAATGCCCACTTATAAAATTCTGGTTGCCTAAAATATACAAAAAGTTTATTAAGGAACTATGATATATAAAATGTCTTTATAATACAGAAATAAATACTTACCATGGGGTACCATATATTTTTATTCCATGTATTATAGTTTCTGAATCTTCTAAATAAGTGCAATTTGTCAAATATTCTTTAACGTTTGCAGTCTGTATTGCTTCTGCAAGAGTATCCTTAGACATTCCTAATGTAGGTATATTGTCAAGAATACTAGTCCCTGTATGTTTCTGACGATTTCCACTGGTTTGTAAAGAAAAGGGATGAGTAAATGTGGGATCAAAGCTAAGTTCATGATTACCAGCTATAACAATTTTATTTTTATGTGGCAAATTACCTACAACAAAATGATTATTATTAACTAATAGTGTTAAACTAAAAAAAGGAGCTTTTTCTGTTTGACATTACCAATCCAATTATTAAATTCTATGACTTCTTGTAAACTACCACATTTTGTAAAATCTCCAGCATGTATAAACACATCTCCCATGGGTATATCGAATTTTATGAATGGTGTTAATGAATGAGTATCACTCATACAAACAACACGGAGCTAAAATATAATGAAATACCACAATAAATTGTTTTTTTTTATCTTTAGTATTATAATACCATACGAGTTTTGTATATTGGTTATTATAGGTTAGATTCAACGGATGTTCGTAATAAAAATGATGACAAGTAATTTGAACTTTTTACTTTATCATTTGCTGCTTCAGTTGTTGGAAGTTTGGTATTTATTTTAATCACTTTTTGCTGCTGTGACAGTTCACGCCAAGCTGCTGTAGGATTGTTTGTTAATGGATGAATATCTATCTTCATGCTGGAGAGATTGCAATAGTCGCTTGTCAATTTCAGTTATTATTATAGCAAAAAAATGAAATTAACATATATAATACACTAATTAACACACAGCTACTTTTCTACATACATTAGCTTAGGTTCATGTTGTACCTTTCACATAAAAATATTAATTACTTGGTCGACAAAGACGATTCAACATCGACTAGTAGATTTATTTCCCTTCCTTATGAGAATTTAAACGTTTATAGTTTGTTATTTTGTTCATAAATAATGTTATATTTTTTACAACTTATTATTCGCAAATTAATTAAATAAACACTTATTAAATTATTAAGTAATTTAAATCCAGTTTAACGCAATTCTTATATCTTCCGAAAATATTTAAATGTCGAAGTGACCAAAATTTTCGCGCCTTCTCATGTATATAAAATTAGTATTTAAATAGTTTTATCAATTAAGATTTCATGTTATAGAATAAGTCTCATATATAAAAAGAAAATTATAACTACGAAACATACTTAATCTACAAATATATGTTTACCAAAAGAAAAAGGTTATAACAAATATTAAAATAACCAATCAGTTATTTACTTCCAATGCTTTATACTAGATTTACAATATATATGTACTTAATTATGTACAACATACAGTGTTAATAAAGTATGTAATTAGCAAGTTATAATATATTTATGAACATAGTCTTATTTGTTCAAATACTAATTATCTTAGGTATTTATCTCATAAATAATGATAGTTGGTAGTCACTGATGTACTTTGATCTGCAAGGACGTGATTTGCAGCATTTGTTAAAAGTTCTGATAAAGATTTCGGTTGAAGTGTCTTATGCACAAACTTTGTGAATGTTCAGTACGTTCAAAAGTAACAATACCGATAAAAGTTTGAAAGTATAGAACTTCTTAAAATTCAAAGTAAAAACAAAGAAACCTCAAAATGTTTTCACGATCGGTAAGTACTTTACAAGACATGAAATTTTATACAAAAGTTAAATAACTTTCATTATTGTGCAAACCCTGCAAATTGTTTTTTGAGCTGTTAAAGATATTAATGATATATTATATGCCTTGTTAGATAATGAAAAATGTAACGTATCGAAAGGTGATGAGAACATTCTCATCAACATCTGATTATGCTACAGGATATAACTTTGGTTAGTACAACAAACAGAATATGACAATAACATATCTATATTTGTAAAAATAAAAATATTTTTTATTATATATTTTTATAATACCAACTTTAGAACTAAATGATATGCAAAGAGAAATGCAAGAATTGGCTCGCAAATTTACAAAAGAAGAAATCATTCCAGTAGCTGCTGAACATGATAGAAGTGGAAAATATCCATGGGATATTATAAAGAAAGCATGGAGTTTGGGTTTATTAAATAAACATATTCCTGAATATTGTGGTATTGTTACAGACTTATATAATTTAAAAAATATAAAATTTTAAGGGATAAATTATAGATATATGAACTATTATTATAGGAGGAATGAACGCCAGTAGTTTTGACGGTTGTTTAGTTACAGAGGAATTTGCTTATGGCTGTACAGGAATATCAACTGCATTAGAATCATCAGGATTAGGTGTAAGTTCATTTTGCAATGTTTCTATTTATGTAAAATAATGATATTTAAAATTTTTTACAGCAAGCTCCTGTAATTGCATTTGGAACAAAAGAACAACACAAAAAATATCTTGGAAGACTTATCGAAGAACCACTCGTTGCTGTAAGATAATCAAATTTATTAATTCCTAATAATTTAACACATTTATGATATAAAAATTATAGGCATATTGTGTTACCGAACCTGGAGCTGGATCAGATGTTGCAGGTATTAGAACAAAGGCTGAAAAGAAAGGAAATGAGTGGATCATTAATGGAACAAAAATGTGGATAACAAATGGAGGTGTTGCTAATTGGTATATTGAATTTATCAGTAATTTATTTGTCATTAAATTATGTCTATATTCACTATATAAAATAATCACTTATATAGGTATTTTCTATTAGCAAGAACAAATCCTGATCCAAAAGCTCCAACTGGTAAAGCTTTCACAGCTTTTATCGTAGAACGCGAGTATGAAGGTGTAACACCCGGTCGAAAAGTAAAGTTTGTCCTTAATAAATAATTGTTCATTGCATTTTGTAGAATTTCAAAATAAATCTACTTTGTGATGAAACAGGAACTAAACATGGGTCAAAGAGCTTCCGATACTCGAATGGTAACATTCGAAGACGTCCGTGTTCCACAAGAAAATGTTTTGGGCAAAGAAGGCGAAGGATTTAAGATTGCTATGAAAACTTTTGATAAAACTAGACCAATGGTATGACAATGAAAATACTCCTTAAAGATAATCAATTATAAACTGTAATATTCAAATGTTGTTTCATATTCCCTTCATAGGTTGCAGCCTCATCTATCGGTCTAGCTCAAAGAGCTCTTGACGAAGCTATAAAATACGCAACACAACGTAAAGCTTTTAATAAAGTAATAGGAGAACATCAAGCTGTAGCATTCATGCTCGCAGATATGTCGATCAGTGTTGAGACTGCTAGGCTTGCATGGATGAAGGCAGCTTGGGCTACCGATCGTAGTCTTCCAACAGCTACATATCTTGCTAGCATTGCAAAGTGTTATGGTGGTGATGTAGCCAACAAATGTGCAACAGATGCTGTTCAAGTATATTATTATTATACAATATATTTATCTTCTTTAAAAAGTAAAAGTAATTATTTCGTATTCGAAATTATTTACAGATTTTTGGTGGTGCTGGATTCAACACCGAATATCCGGTAGAAAAATTGATGCGAGATGCAAAAATTTATCAAATTTACGAAGGTACTGCGCAAATCCAGAGACTTATAATCTCGCGTTATCTATTTTCTGAGGCTACTCAGAAAAATACATAATTTTTCTAACAAGAATTTTGTGCAATTATAAAAAATATTAATTCTTGAAAAGTATTATATTATATATATATATTTTTATAAAATCTATAACATTTTGTATGTTTGTTATAACATTTTGTATATTAATTAAACGTTAAAATCTTGCACCTTGTTCATTTTTTATAAACACTGAAATAAACATTTTATTATAAGAAAACAAAGGAGGAGAAACGTGACAATTTTGCATTTCATATTTCGCGCTGATCGGTGTTAGATAGCGCTGCAAACGTTGTTCGAAAGCGTTAGTCAAGTGTATTGTACAATGAAAAGGGATTACATCGCATTATGTCCGTCAGGTCATAGTTTTTACACGGTTATATTTGGTGAAGTCGTGCGTGGCGAGTTATGCAACATTTGGTGTAAAAGCGCCCCATAATAAGACGTCCAGATATTGTGACATCTGACCTACTTAGACGGTATCGTCATATTTAAGGCAGTGGTAAATTGACAACATTTATAACGTGAAAAACGTATCTGACAGCCTTTCAATTTGCAGATTCTAACTGCCTGCAAACACGAGGGAACTAGGGAATCTTTCGGAAATTGCGTCTTTCCGTGATACATTATTGGAACACAGTGCCGTGGCTAGCCAATTCTGGTACCCACTAAAACCTCACTCGATACGTTCCTTCTCTCAAAATACTTTCCCTTTTGTTATTGTTCGATGTGGTACAGTTGAAAGTAAACAGTTGGAAGATTATTCCAATGTTCGAGGCTTCATACATTAAATTTCGCTGAACTCTTTCTACATCATGTAGCATGTACGAGATCGGTATAGTTAATATTTTCCCTTTCGTTATCCACTGCCGTGCCTATGAATGGTAAAATTGGGCGCAAATTAAATGGTTAGCTCATTCTTACGAGACAGATGTACCATACCATAGTGAAAATTAATATTCTTCAATTTTTATTTCAAACCGAACGATCGATTCTTTTATCTATGATTATTTAAATTTATAACTTTTTAACGCCTAATTAACTAGTATCTTTTAATTTTGTTCCAAATTACAATTGCACACTCGTCGAAGCATTTAATTCGATAAAACGGAATAATAGCATTGAATAACAACATTTGTAATTCAATAAAGCGAAATAACATTTTTAAAAATTAATGAGTCAAAAATTAAACTTTCCTTATAATACGAGAATACGTTTTATATCTCTGATGTTCAAGGCTCATCAAAATAAAGCCAATTAACGCGTACAAAAGGGGAACGTAAAAGAATTCGTATTCCGTTTTTTCGAGTTTTGATCTCATAAATATAACGCGCCTAATTTTGCCTCGATCGTTCTAATTAAACCTTGACTGCAGATCGAATTAACGCGTATGATACGTTGAGAAAAGACTTGGAAACGTACGTTAATAGATGTATAGAAATGGCAAGAATCGCAACGAAGTGGGCGACGGAAAGCGTGATTTGGGCGCGCGGTACCGATAAAGAGAATCGACGGCGGGCACCGGCGCTAAGCACACGGTCCTGGAACTCGTGCTGTCAGAGCGCAACGGTGCGCCGGACGCTCGCTTGACTAAGGGAGTGCCCGTCCCGATGCAAAGTGTAAGTGAAGTGGCCTACAGACCTACATTTGTCTAACGTTCGATTTTTTTCGAGCCGGCGGACAGGAGGTTAATAATCCGCGCGGGGCTCATTTTTCCGCGGGCGTGTGTGATGTCGCTGTTATGTGATATACTGATGTTTGGTTGAAAGAGACGGTGTAGTTTCGGTACGCTCAGACGGCGCTGGCCGGCGCGGGGAGCGTAGTAGTAAAAAGAGAGGAGGACAGCAAGAGCGTGCGCACACGAGGAGAAAGAGAGAAGGAGACAGAGAGGGAACGTATACAGAGAGAGGAATAAAGAAGGAAGAAAAGCGAGCGCGCGCGGTTCAGTCGGTTAGACAAAGAGGAAGGGAAACGGGACAGACAGATAGATAGACGGGGGTAAGAAAGAGAGCGAGGGCACGTAAGAGAGTGTGTAGGTGTTTCGAGAGAAGTGCGTGCGCTCGAGGACGACGTGCAGGAGGAGGGACCCCCGTCTGTCTGTCTGCTGGAATGCACGAGGGCCGAATGGCTACAGGGGCAGGGGAAGGTGGGGGCCACACGGCCCTCGAGAACACCACCGCGACGGCCCTTACGGAATCATCGTCGTCATCCTCCTCCTCCTCGGTACCGACGATTCTCGCCGAAAACAATACCGCGACTAACCTACCTTTGCCGGGACCTCAACAACAGACCCTTCATCAGGTACAACAGCAACAGCAAACTCAACAACAACAACAACAACAACAACAACAACAACAGCAAACGCACTCACGACCACCGGTCAACTTGGTCACTGATCTGCCAACGAATGATACATCAGGTAACCTCAACCACTCATTTCTATGCTCTCGAGTTCTTTGTTGCCGCAGTGTACCGCTTGCCAAACTCTCTTTTTCTTTCTCCCGCTACTTTGCCTTCTCTCTACGCTTCACTCTCACTCTTTGCTGTTTCTGCCTCTCGCTTTCGCTTTCGCTTTCAACCGTTTACCTCTCGCTTCGTGCGTATAGTCTTTCGTCCTTTCCATCTATCCTCTACTCGCCAACAGTAGTACGTTGCTTTCCCTCTCTCCCACTCCCTCTTTTTTCTCTATTATTCGCCTGCTTGTACTCGTTTTGTCCATTTTTTCGTTCGACTCGGTCCGCCTTCGAAGTTACAGGTACATACGATTTCGCTCTTCCTCATTGCGCGACGTAGCAAAGCGTCACGTCTTTTTCCTGTTTTGCACTTTGTCTATTCAACATTTTTTACGCTCATAAGTAGCAACCATAAGTACCAATTATATATATGTAACCAGTAAGTAGAAACACACCACATTTTTATCATAATTCGTGTTAACGAAATACATAAATACGAAAGCCAGTCTCATTTATCGATTCTCCGTTTAATAAGTATACGTGTCTATTACCCGTTAATTCCTCTAGGCTTGTTAGCAATCTTTATCTATACCTACGTATAAATAGCAGTTAATCGTGAAGGTATCGAGCGTAACCGTATGCACGATTTAAATTACCCGCCGCGTGAGACAAACTCAACCGCATTCCATATGGAACAAGTTTCACTGAAAAGTTCCTAGAAATATCGTCAGAAGGAAAGGAAAAACTATGGCAAAAAAGTAGTAGACGAAGGCAACGCGATGGCGATAAAAATGCAAGAGTGTGCGAAATAAACTGGCAACGATGGTTTGTACCTGAAGAACGATAAGAGATAGAAAACTAGACGGAATCGGATATCGTATTAGTATTTGTTGGCGTGCGCGATAAAATTTAGCTGGTCGTCACTGGGAATCGGGGGTTGCGCGCGATTCTACGAACGTCACGAGTGGCTTTCGCGCGCAACAGGCGTTCCGTCGCGAATTCCGCAGTAGCGACGATGCAAACGAGCCGTGTGCCCGGTCGCTGCCACATCTTGCCTCAGATTTAGAACAGACAACCTTCAGAACGTTTTCTTTATGAACTCACACCGTTACCGATGCTTCGCGAACGAAACGCAGCAATTCGATGAAGCGAAACGTTTATTTGTGTTCGCGATGTTTCACCCTTTCTGTTCCAACCCTTGTATTTAACACTACTTCTGGTCTACTTCTGGTCTATTGCAGAAGGAATCTTTTGGAAACAAGTCGATTTTTATTAATTTCTTCATTTCGAATAATTTGGTAGATTCACAAATATAAATTTCCTGGAAATAGGTAATAACTCTGTGAAATTTTGTAAATAAGTAAAGGATGATTATATATTTAATTTCACAAGCAATACAAAGGGAATAGTTTTGTTAACATGGAATTCATTATTGAATTTTTAAATCGATTATTATGCTTTTTGTTTATGGCCTGCGTATTGCGTACTATTCCTAGTTAGTGATTGTGCCTTTGAATATTGAATATTTTGAAATCATTCGAAGTTTTCAATATTTTTAAGATTAGAATTATTTCAAACTCAATTTAATATGTACTTAAGATTTTCGAAAGTCTAGATAAATTTTGGATCTTGAGTCTTTTAAGTTTTGATAATTCTTGAGAATCTTGATAAGCTTTAACGTTTTGAAAGCATGGTATTCGATATTGGGATTGAAATTGTAGATATGAGATATCTAATATCCAACGTTTGGTTTTAAAAGCATCACAAATTGAAATATTTTAAACGTATCGAATATTATGTTTCTCCATTTGTATAATGAACTATCTTTATATAGAGCCAGTGGAATAATACAATTTTAAATTGTTACTCATCTATTCTTTGCTATAACGAGCGATACTTAATCCTCGAACAAGAATTATTTTATCTTATTAAATTCATTTTACCTGAGAATTGTAATAATATCTTGTAAAAATTCACTTCATAAAAATGGTATATATAAATATATCGAACAGCGTGTCAATAACTAATTCTTAAAATCATTCAAAAAATAATTGTTGCTATCGGAAATTAAAATGTTGATTCTCGTTAAAATTTACTAAAAATATGTTGTGAAACTCACAGGATGCGGTAATTAAGTCAGCTCTGATGCAATTAATTTGACAATTATTGACAAATAGTTTGAGAAACACTCACTTGCCTGATCCACCTAATAGTTCATTTCTACCTGTATTACTTTAAATGATATTCTACCGTATCGTAACGTCTCACTGTAGCTCTTAACTTCTCCCCATAAAATGGAGATTTTTTCTTGAAATTTGTTCTCTCTTTTTTGGTAACTCATGTTTACCCAAAGAGAACATTTTGAGGTAACATGGTTCTTAAGAGAACTGGGTAGGCTAGTAGCGAGCAGCCAAGAGGTTTTTTCTTGCACCATTAGACGCACGCGAATCCGTGTCAAAGTGCCCCCCGGCTAGCAAGAATATCTAATTACTCGGTAAACAAGTAAGTCGCCTTATTCGAGCTCGAAAGAAGCTTCTCCCTTTCTCTCAGTTGGTTTCTTTAGCCAGGTCGTTGCATCTTGGAATCTCGTACGTAGAATATCTCGTATACTATAAAATAAACTCACACTATGGGTATAAATTCGTGATGCAATTGAAACGAGAGAGATTCTATGGTTCGAGTTATGTCGAAGGTGCAGAATAATATTTCTTCCTTTAAGGTTCCCATTCGAGGAGAATCGAGTTTGAAAACTTCAAAGCATCAAGGAAACGATTAATCATGTAGGATTTTATATTCGTTCAAGACTGCTACCCAATGTACGTATGTAAAAAGCAAGCTATTGAAAGGACTACATTGGCACAGTAAGTTATAATAATTATATGCCGATCTCGATAGTTTCCTAATTTAAACACTGCTGAAGAAATTGACGGTGAATTAAATAGGATACCTCGAGAAGTCTCTGTAGGATACTTCAAAATCTGAATGGGTATTCAATAAGTCGATTAAAAATACAAATAAAATGTTGTCTTAACGCAACACTGATATTCAACGGATTAAGTTCTCATGAGTGGCCTAATCCATTTGAACGAGAGGTGCACATATACATAGAGGGAGAACTTTTAATTTCCTTAACTGTGACGCGAGTTATGTAGCATACCGATTTGACTTAGGGTTTAGATAGTTAACAAGTTGCCAAACTTGATTTTCTAAAAAAAACCGAGTATCCAAAGTAATTTTGTTACCCTTCATCTTTGCCTTATTTTTCACTCGTACCACGAATTTATGTTCACGGTGTATATATATATATATATTATTAATTTTTACCGGTTAAGAACTGAGATTGATTTACATAGATGTCTCATTCACACTCTTATGCAGTCTCAATATACATTAGATCATTACATATATATAATGTAGTATGTAATATAATATACACTATACACTTAAACTTACACTTAACTGTACTCTATTTACTCTATATTTAATTACTTAAATTTAATCTTATAATTTAATCGCACACTCCCTCTTTGTCATTCGCACGAGTCCACTCCTCCACTCTTTCTCATACATTTTCTTCAACTATTTTGGCTCACGCTATATTTTACACGAGATTGAAGAAAATTGTAGATATACATTGGTGTATATACATAGAAGGGGAGAAGTTTTAATTTCCTTAACTGTGACGTGAGTTATGTAGCATGCCGATTCGGCTTAGGGTTTAGATAGTTAACAAGTTGCCAAACTTGATTTTCTAAAAAAACCGTGTATCCAAAGCAATTTTGTTACCCTTTATTTTTGCTTTATTGTTTATGTTTACGGTGTATATATTATTCATTTTTATCGGTTAAAAACTGAGATTGATTTACATAGATGTCTCATTCACGCTCTTATGCAATCTCAATATACATTAGATCATTTTATATATATATATATAATGTAATATGTAATATAAAATATATAATGTAAATAAATATATAATGAAATATATATATATATATACACTTAAACTTACACTTAACTGTACTCTATTTACTCTATATTTAATTACTTAAAATTTAATCTTATAATTTAATTGCACACTCCCTCTTTGTCATTCGCACGGGTCTACTCCTTCACTGTTTCTTCTATTTTCTTCAACTATTTTGGCTCACGCTATATTTTACACGAGATTGAAGAAAATTGTACATATACATTGGTGTATATACATAGAAGGGGAAAAGTTTTAATTTCCTTAACCGTGGCACAGGTCACATATCGATTCGCGTGGATAGGTGGGTCAAAAAGGAGGCCCGCGTATAACGACTCCAATTTCCCGCTGCTCGATAAAGATGTCAAGTATGAATATTCATGACTCTTGCCAGCATTAATGCTGATAATTAGCTGCATTGTGGCATTGGCGGCATTGCGCGATTACGCGGGCTCGTTACAAAGATACAAGCTCTGCTTCTTGTTCGCGTCAAGGGCAGTTTGCACTCTATTTTCTCGGCTTACGATCGCCCGTTCTATTTCGTTTGTTTTTCCCGTCGTTCTTTCGTTTCTTTTTGTTCTCTGCCTTCTCTTCTTTTCCTTTTTTTTCCTTTTCCGTCACGTTGTTCGTTCTTTGTCCCGCGTTCCCTTTAGCCGCGTTTACAATTAACGCTCCCGTTTCGAACAACTACCGACTTGCGCAGCCGGTGTTAAATCTACTCGAGCGTGGCAATTCGTCCGCGATACGGAGCCGAGCTTGATCACCAACCACCTGAAAAGAATGGGAAAGAGTCACTGAAACGTTACGCGACTCTTGCCAAGTATCTTTCGAACGTATAGTCGAGTTACAGTTGCCTTTTACGTAAGTTAGCATTGGACTGTTTGTGAAATTTGTAAAATGCATATAATATGCAAACGTATATAAAATATTTAAAATGTAATACTCGTTATAACGTTTAACCCTTTCGCTTCGACGGGCGTATATATACGCTCTCGAAGAATGAACATTCATATACGAAGAACGTATATATACGCTGTGGAAAAATGGGCGCTGAGGTACGAAGAGCGTACATATACGTTCATACGATATATACTTTTATTTCGTACTTTACATGAGATACTTTTGTTAATCGAGTATTTGGCAACGATGCATGCCTCAAACAGTTGATTTGTATATTTTATAAAGTAAAATGATATTACTAAATATAATAAATATCGTTGTAAAATTTAGAGAACGAGAAACGACTTCTATTTACTTCGTAGCATTGCGTACCTCACTGTCAACTACTCGGTAATGCGCTCCGTTTACAGCTATCACATTTTGTCACAAGCGTTCCGTAGCGAAAGGGTTAATAGGCGAAATAAATTTCTGCTTAGGTTGCTCATAAGAATATTGTGTAGTTGTCATAACAATTCTTAAGAAACTTTCGTAATATTAAAATACGAGTCACCATCTTTATTTCTCATTTCCTATACTCGATCTGTGACTAGTTAGCTCTAATGGATTTCATGGAGTGTTCGTTAAGGAAGATAGGAAGATATAAAACATTTATTTTCTCTCTTTCTCCTGATATAAAAAGTTACACAATCTGCTATAACTCGCGAGCGATATACTTGTAAAATTAGCGGTGCACCAGATAACATAGGAAATGATATGGAATTATCA
Organism: Bombus soroeensis; assembly: GCA_014737365.1. Classification (NCBI taxonomy): domain Eukaryota; kingdom Metazoa; phylum Arthropoda; class Insecta; order Hymenoptera; family Apidae; genus Bombus; species Bombus soroeensis. The sequence goes on along the minus strand of JACXIL010000025.1, from coordinate 2,704,078 downwards.
ACCGGAAATATCTTTCCGACTCGGCTGCAAAGATTCGATAGCGTTTTTTCCTTTCGATTTTCACGCGTTCCTTTTCTATTGTAAAATTCATCGCCTTCTTTATATAGAGTTTTATGGCGTTCATATTCAATTGTCATACAATCTTTAAAACTGTGTCTCTTGTTTCATGCTCTTTTCAAAGAAACATTCTGAAAGTTTCAGTTTCGTCAGAGATCAAAATTATTATCGAATGATACATTAAATACATACAAGTTCGTGCTATTAGGCCCGGTGCAGACAGGCGACTTTTTCATGCTACGTTCTCGCTGCGTCATATGTCTCTCTTTGTTTTCCCAATTAAACACAACGAGGACAGACATACGATGCAGCGAGAATGCAACGTCAAAAAGTCGGTGGTCTGCACCCGGCCTTAGCCTTCACCATTTTCCTCGCAAATGATAAATTTGTAAGAAAAATATTAAATTCATTTTTACATTCACGATGCGGTGTAAAGAGGTTCGTTACCAATTTAACAACATTCATAATTTCTTTAATACTCGCAAGCGAAGAAAAATGAAAGAAGATCTATTCAAACTATTGTATGAATGACGTATAAAAGATAGTGAAACTTTGTTCATAAATCTACTATTTGCGAGAAAAACGCAACAAATACTCTATATATACGAATAATAATATTAACAGTAGTATTTAGAAAAAATTAGAAGACGAACAACTTGCATCCGGAAGCCTTAATTTTGGTAATTGCTTAATCGTTACCTTGGCGAGTTGCATCGTGTAATCGCTTCGGAACAGGTTGACGTCGATTAAAAATCAGGTCTGTGTTATGGAAGAGACGCGTTCCAGTGAAACTGATTACGTCAGAGAGCTCACGACGCATCGACACTGGTGAAAGCACTCGGCGAACGTCGTAGTGCCATTCTAGAAATGCGTCTGTACAATTTCAAAGGTCGGAAAAACGGGTGGCGAGCCGCGTCCTCCTTCGACGGTCGCGTTTCACGCGACCAGATCGCGATACACACGTGCACGTACACTTTGGCACCCGTTCTCGGTACTTTTACTTTTACTTTCATCCGGACCCCGACGACACGCTTCGCGAACCAGACAAACCCAAAGGGGACACGAACGCTCGAAATTTCTCTCTCTATAAACAGACTCATCTCGACCCTTTGCTTCGTTAAAAGAGAGTTCTAAAATCGGACAAACGGCCCAGAGTCGAGTTCATTCCAACGAAAATGAAAATGATTTTGCCATTTAACCTACGCTATTACCTACGACTAAACTGTGGATGTTTACGCGAATTTACATTTTTGTGAATGCCACTGAGGAGATAAGACTGAAACAAATTCATTTATTTCTAGCGATAGATATTATAATTAGCCGTGTACGAATATTTCGAATATTTTGTATAGCCTTGTGAATTATGCGTATTATATGCATTTTGCCACTTTCAAATTTTCTATAGTTTCCCGACACTTTAACGGATCTATCTTCTTAACGAATCAACAAATAATACATTTTATTAATTGTTTGAAAATCGACCGACAATGTATTAAAATTTGAAAAGCGAAATTCATCGATCTATCTATTAGTTTGAAACGTTATTGCTTGAATCGAATATGATACAAGTTTACAAGAATCTATCTGATCCGTATTTTAGAAACTTGAAGATTGTCCGGGGATAAATAGCTTCACCGGAATGTTTCGTAAATTTTGTTCAAAAATTGTGTCATAACTTGGTTAGGGTTACGTTTATTCTCGTGAGTGCCAACATTTCATTGCATATGTATTAATACGTATAACTAATATCAGTTATATAAAGGTAACCTTATATATAGTGATGATAAAATAATAATACCCACGGAATGTAGATTATTTATGAACACGTAATTTTTATTTGTAATTTCTTTTTAATTAAATCACGTGAAAAATAAGCCTTTAGATACCTTTACTTAGTTCACCTTTAAAGATAAAGTGGCTGTGTAATAATCGTATTTCACTCCAAATAAAGTACTTGCCTCGAAGAAATATTACAAGTGACATTGACCATTGGATCTCCTTCCGCCCTTGTTAGACAGGGGTAAAGTATTAGTCCCGTAAAAGTTGACTGTCACTTTTACTTCTACTATGTACTCTACCGAATAGCAAAAATGTTATGGAAAAAGGGATTGCAGCTTTCTCCGGTTTTCGTAAGCGTGGCGGCACGTGGCCGGCACGAATTCGTCGCAATCCCTTGTCGAGTGGATAGGGTCTTTCAACGATGTATACACCTTTCCCGACAATAGACCACGTCAACATCTACCTGCTGCGTCCAAATTCACTTGTTACATTTCCGTCAAAGGTTGGGTTTGCTGTTTGCACACAATAAATCACGATTATCCGCACAGTAAGGGGCACGAGATAGACCTACAAGGCACAGGTGTAAATTTTACCCTAGGTCCCTTCTTTTTTTTACGCTAGATATTGTTTCTCTTAAAAAAATGGTAGGAAATGATTTTTGAACATCGTAACGACAATAGAAAACGCGTGTGTTAAGCAAAGTGCAAAGTGCATGCTTACAAATAGAGCGCAGAACGCGGTACCAGAGGACGAGTGGAATTTAAATGTGATACCATTCCAAAAAAGTTGTTCAGTATTCATGAATATTCAAGGCTGTGTCTCCGATACATCGTTTAACCTGCTTTACATATTCTTTAGGTACTACCCTTTTTGCGAGCGCATCGTGCATGCGTTTCGAGGTATATAGAACTTCTGTACAAGACATTTCGTAATACAATCTTTTCTACGTGGTTACTTCAAGCGGTTATGTACAATTGATTCTTGTTGCATTAAGACGTGTAACTACATTGAAACTAACTATATCTAAAGTGGTTGATTAGTATGAAAGCATGCTTAGTACACATATTCGAATCTGTGACGATTCACTAGCATACAATTTTGGAAGGAATAATATAATCCTCTGATACCTTGCAAACAATTATTTCCTCGGAAGTCTCATTTTCGATATCCGTATTCTTAGTACATTTAAACTTTCGTAGGCAAACCGAGTAGTTGAGAATCTAATTTAAATTTCATTCTACAATTTCTCCAAAAAGAATGTCTATTTTTATTGAGGAATATTTCAAACATTTGGCGTAGTAAAAACATTGATAACTATTTCAGGATAGCTTCAGGATCTTTTGCAAGTCGGAAACAGTAAAATAATTCGCAAGAGTAAAATAATAATGTAATAATATAAAAATAAATAACAGTAAAAAAACATTCGGACATAACTAACCCAGTTTGCTTACGGAAGGTTAAATAACATGTAAATCACACGCGTAGCGTGAATGATGGCAAACTTCCTCAATAATTCTTCGCTTTTTTTTTTAACAATACCATCCGGTAACTTCGAAAGCGATCCTCCAATAGAAGCACGCGACCTTCTTCATTTTCTTCGGTTCTCTTGTGACTCGTGACTTGGATTCTCTCCATGGGACTTGGGACTTGTATTTTCTCTTGTCGTCAGTTTGCTTATTTACCCGTGACATCTCAGTCAAATATTCCTTGTTTGTTTATTGCCAGTTTGACGGAGGGCACACGCCTCTTATCTTCGTTGTCCCTATTATGCAACAATCGACAATGTTGTCCCAACTCTCACCAAGAGCAAAGAAAATCCGGTTTCCTCGCTTTCCTACAGGAATTTATGGCTCGTCCGTCGTTTTACCTGTTGCTAATGGAAAGCCGGATAATTAGTCTCTCTCTCTCTCTCTCTCTCTCGACTACCTGTGAAAATCCCCTGACGAAATTACGTTGGTTACGTGTGCCCGTTGTTTGTCCGAAAAGGTGTCGATTAACATTGCCATTCTATTCTCGTGATTGAGCTGGGATTTATGATAATTAGCGACGGATAATGAGCGTACGGAAGGTGGAATGAGTGAGTCATTAGCGGACTTTACGGATTGAGGAGCAAATGTATACATACGGAATCGTTACCGAGATTATAACTCGCACCAAGCTCCGAATCAACATTTGTTTTTTCCACGATTTCAATTAGATAACGATTTTACGTTTCACGAATTCTGTTTCTCCTGCGTTCCTGTTTTTTCCCAGTAAATTGATCCTGCAATTAGATAAAAATATTGTTTGTTTTAGTAACGAGAAATTTCAATTTTGTAGAATCAGAAAATATTTAAATTACAAATTTGTAAAAATAATGCAGCATAATATTTATCCAACAACAAATGCTTTTTAAAGCTTCTTTAAAAGATTCCGATTTTTAAGAATTAGACAAATATTTGAGATACATACGTACGTGTTTATGAAAAAAAAAGGAAAAAAAATAAGAGATCGCGTTTATTCAAGAACAAAGTATTATCTTCCTTTTCAAATAAAACTCTAGAAATATTTTGAATTACGTTATTCGGTTATTAGAAGAGAGCCTTATACTATTTTTGCACCAGTTGTATATTTCATATAAATAAATACGTACCAATTTTTTCCACCAATTCTCTTCGAATAATATAAAAAAGCGAGATATCATCGTTGTAATTGTTCCTCGTAATAGTGGTGCCGATTTTACGGTCTGGTTGTTCGTCACTTTTTATACGTGTACCAATTCGGTAGCGTTTGCCGGTGTGTGTTTGATCGTGTGCACGTTATTCTACTGCTATACGTACACTCCCACGCCACGTTAAGACGATGGGTCGTTTCTCCTCCACGGCGGTCGCTATTGAATCGCTTGACCCACTTTGATAAACTCGCATTGGAATAACTCAATAACACCCAAGCCGAGCCAACAACAATAATTATTATTCAACGTCCCCAGCGGGCTACAGCACCAGTATAGATACGTTGGCGAATTTATCGGTGCCGAAACTTCATCCCTCGTGTCCACGTCACCTTTTACCCTCTTGTAATCTTGTAATCATGGTACAATCGAATTCCGGTGCCACTGGTTTCACAAATAAGTTTCAGAAACACTGCTCATCTTATTAAAGTGCGTTTATTACTTTTAATCGTATGGAATTACATAATTCACTGACAAGACTTGAAATAGTTATAACTAGACTGTAAATGTTTATGTACATTGACATTTTTATAGACACAACAATCAAACATACATAGTAAAGAGAAATTAGGTTTGGTCTTTAAATATTACGACAGGTGTATCACTTTGCATATTTTCTTATTACATATATTCTTTCGTATCGTGTTCACTCTTATGTTATGTATATCGTCTATATTACGTTATGTTATTGTACATTAAAATTTCCCATAATAGAATAAAATTGCATAAACGTTCGTAGTCTAAATATAACAGATTTATTCCTGTATATGTAATAAGTATAACAGATTTATTTCTAATGTATCTTTTTTAAAGTAATTGTAGAAACAATTTTTTTCTGTAGTACCGTATTACAAATTGTATTATTGGATCGTAAGTCTCCGTGTTATGATCACCGTTACTAAATGTATGCCGTTGGAAATATCCCAGCTCGCATTCCCAGTGTATTAGTAACGGCTATTATTCCGTTATTACCGATTTATTGCGAGTACATATAATTGCAATATAACACGCTTGCATAATTTCATTGTACTTGCAAATGCAAACCAAGACGTATTTGAATGCGCGCTCGAGTCGCGTCTACGCGGTCCGACTTCGAAAAGTAGACCATATACGTGTACATATCTCGCATCGCCAAATTGCTTCTCCTAACTTGTGGCGCCCTCCCAATGGTATCAACATCTAAAAGCTTGCCCAAAGGATCGCATATAAGAATTGCTATCCGTACTACTGGGCGCATGCGCGCGACATTCAAAGTAGCCGGGGTGTTAAAATGTTTAGCATCGCGGAAACGTTCGATTTATTCAGCCATGCGCGTTGAATAGGCTGGTGTAATAGTTTTAAGAGAAGGGAACCATCTTTGTAACTTTTGTTTATCTCTATCGATATAGTTTGGCAAATTTACGAACGTTCGATACGCAAACGACAACGTTCTCCGTTTCTTCGATCGATTTCTTAGGTCACAGATTCGATCTTGTCCGATGTAAATTTGTTCATGCCGAAAAAATGAAATTTTGGCGGATTTGTAAGCTTATATTTGAAGATCAGATCGTACTTACTTAAACGTCGTCAAATAAAAGTCGATGAAGCGTGTATAGTCGACGCCGACATTCCTTAAGCTTTCACGAATAACCCTTCAAGGGCATGACCTAATTCCTTAGGAAAATTCATTTACTCGTTGCGCGATAGTTTGGCGTCAGCTTAATTTTCAAATGTAATTAAGGATCATTGATTCGAGCGGAAGAGGCGCGCTCGCACCTTTTATAATTCCCGCGATCGCCGCACCACGGCGTTGGTCTCGTTTCGATCAGTCGCTAAATTTAGCACTCGGGTAATATTTCTCTGGAACTTGTGCGTGCAAAAATTTCATTTGGGAATGCAATAATGAGAGGAAATGACTCGTTTCTTCTCCTCGGCTAAACACTGAAAATAAGAAAGCACGATTCACCGTAGCGCATAGCCGTGGCGCTGCACGGATCTCGCGATCGACACATCGAAATCGAAAGTCTTATCATAGATCGTAAGATACTGGGCGTCCGTGTTTCCATCGATCACCGTGCCTTGGCGCTGATCGCGTTTATCACCGAAATTGCCTCTCTCTTTTATACGTCGTATAGTTCTCCCCCTCTCTTTCTCTTTTTCAATTCGACAACTCGTCCATGTCTCCATATGTCCGTCGATTCGTTCGTTCATTTGCTCGCTCGTACGTTTCTCGTGCCAGTTATGATGAATTCGATTGGGTAATACCGACGCGCCGCGGCGAGGCACGAGAAGTGACGCCACGGGACACGGTCTGTGGTTTTTAATACGCGTCCTACTTTCTGCTATCTTTCCCGGCGTTCGTGCGCGAGAACGAGCGAGCGCCGTCGGGCGAGCGAGCTAGCGCGATCGCGCGTGCATCATCCTTCCCCTCGCCCTTTGTCCCGCATGCCGCCATCCTGTCACTCTCCCTATCACTCTCGCGCTTCTTTCCGTTAAACCGCGTACTGCTGGGTACACGTTTGCAACCGAAGAAGCATGATGTGATTGGCGCGTGTCAGGACTTTTCCCTCTCCCCTCTCGCATCCTCCTTCTTTTTCTCGCGACTCATACTTCTGCCACGTTTACGACTTCGCGCCTGTACTTCCCCCCTCCACTACACCCTCTTTGCCTCTCTCTACCAGTAACCACGACGCCCTCGAGAGGAACCACGAGATACGCGTACGTACGTATGTACCGCGATATTAACAAACAGCACAGAAACGACACGGACGGCGGATAGAGTCGCGTGAACATCGCGAGGCGAAAGAGACGAACGTATCGCGGCCGCGGGGAGGAAGAGGGAGACGGAGAGCGTGAGCGCGAGATAACGCGCGACGCGCGGCACGGCGAGTTGCACAGCTAGAAGGACTGAAATTGAAAGTGGTCGTCCCACTGGCCCACTGACCTGATTACCCACTGACAATGACACGAATCCTTGCCTCCCACCGGGCTCACCCTTCCCCACTATTCCTCCCGCCCTCCTCCCCTACCCTCCTTCCCACCCGCCCTCCCTCCGCACGTCCGTGCGTCCTACTCCCTCGGTCGCGTGTACGTGGACGCAGCAGCGCCTTCTCGCACCTCTCCCGCGCACTCGGCGCAGGCGTCGCGTCGTCCCGCGTTATAGCGCGAATCCGGCGAGGACGCGATGCTTTTTATCTCTTTGAGGGATATATCGATGTGATTGTTACGTGGTGCATGCAAACACGGGGTGCTATTGGAAATAAAGGCCATTCGAGACGCTCCGCGTAAACGCCGCTCCCGAAAGGCGTCAAGGTACTCCTAGATGCGTCTTATCTTCTTTTTTACATTTCTTTTTTATTACTATCGTCGTTAGTTTACGAACACGATGTTGAACGACCAATATGGATGGCACTTATCTAAATGTAGATTTTTAGTAATAAGAATAACGATGGAAAATAAATTCGTAGGGTCGTTAGGTAGATAACAATCGGTGGTAATTGATAAAACGGAGCGAAACCGGTGAAAAGCGGATCGTATCGCGGTTACATCTTAATCGATATTAACTGAGAAAATACTGTAATATAGGTTGGCAAAAAGCGACTCAGATCGTTAGATAAATTTTGATCGGTGCTAACATGGAAAAGAAGGAGCGGCGTAAAACAAACGGACGGTTTCTTTGGTGCGCAAGAAATTGAAAGATCCGAGGGGCAGTTAGAAACTCGTAAAAACGCTCGTAGCCTGTCTTTTTTGTCACCTGTGGATTTCTCAGACTCGGTCGCATTATTACCACGGCCGTTACCTCTTGCGCAATTCTTTTCTCCCTCGCGCTCGCCTCGACCAAAGAAACGAACGACACGCGTTACAAAATGATACTCGTTGGTGCTGGACTCGTCGCGTGAATTCGCCCTCGACGCGTTTCAATAACTTTCTAATGATTTATGCAAGCGAATCGCGCCGGCTACGTGAAACGACTGGCTAACGGCGCGACGTTCTCGTGATTCGAGCGCGGCTCGTCAGCGAACCGTTTCCGTACAACCGTCATAAAATGGAACGCAATTTAAATGCGGCGTAACCTCATTGAGCCGCGCGCCAGCTGATTCTTGAAGTCACTATCACTTGGTCATGGTCCACGATCTAAACCGCATTACACATCCTCTCCAGCCTAGCGTGTTGGTCTTCCCCGTGGCCTGCTTCAATGCCAACCTCGAACTTTCCTTTTCCCCTACGAATCGGGAGAAGAAGCGAGAATAAAAACCGTGTTCCCGGCGTCCCACGCTTAACAAGCTCGTATTAAGTCTCATTCCCTTCCAGTTAATTTCCTCGGCAAGCTTCCTGTTGGACTCGTCTTACAACATACGTACTTATATGCATAATAACCGAAGCTCACCGAAACTTCCTTTGAATCTCGAACCTTTCTTCTAATAGACTTAAATAGAAATGATTGTCATATCGAAAAATTTCCATTGTTTATTATCATTCATTGATTTACGATCAGCGATTCCTTTGGTTACTAGTCGCATTACGATCAATTTAATCTTCGCAAGGGCGAATTTGTTAGGACTAAGAGGAGATAATTACTACCGTTCTATTTGTTTAAGATATATCTATTTATATGTGCTAAATGAGATATTAGTATTAATATTAATCGTACAATAATTTTGCATCGGGACGAATACAAATTTTGTAACTAGGAAATCTACGTTATTTACGTATACCAACAGCTCACAATTACATGGAATACAGATAAGAAATTTAGATGTTCCCAAAAGAAATTTTCACAGTAATTCGTATAGAGCTAAATTTCTATGACATAGAAATAGTACTTTATCTAGTAATATTAATAATAAAATATAATTTATTTAATAATATAATATAATAAATAAATGCTATTACAACACTAAAAGAATTAAGTAAAAATAAAAATAAAATTCACACATATAGTACGCTATACAATATATCAATATTTCTTAAAAAATTCGTTAAAAGAAACAAAAGAAAAAAATGCTGGTAGAGCAGAGTCATTTCTATGGGACAAATGAAAAATTCCCTAGACGAGGAGAACTTGGGGCAATTATACGGTTCCCTTCGATCGCGAGCGATATAAATAACTCACGTAGCCTGAGCACGTGTTAATTAAGGCCTGTTGGGAACGTACAGGCCCCAGATATGTCTCCGGTAGGCCGTTTCGAGACTCGGCCCAGGCCTTCTCCACTCTCGCTTTCGGTGCGAAGGAGGCGCTTTCGGCAGACTTTCGCAACCCTTTTCCCAACCCGACCGGCTCGAAAACATATACACGCGCTCTCACGTATCTTTCGCCTCGGTGCTACGTGTGTGGCTGGCCGTCTGACTGGCTGGCTGGTGTGTCCGTTGCCGAGCGGCTCTCGCACCCGCCTACTTTCGCTAGTTTGCGTAAGAAATGTATACGTACCCGGTTAGCTAATGTACCTCGCGACACACGATATCTAAGGATTCCAGACGATTTTCCTCTTCCCCTTTCGATTTTACTTCTCTCCTTTTCGAGAAGCGAATCGGCGAACATTTTCTCATCATATTCATTAATTTCGTTTCTTTTTCTATCTCTAAATTCGAATATCTTCGTGTAAAGGAATTCGAAAAGTTGCGAAACGATGGATCTCGCGCGAAAGATCTTTTATCGAATTGATTTTCGATCGATGGAAAACAATTCGATTAAATAAAAGAAGGAACACGTTTGAAACGAAAAGTATGTCGTAACGTTGATATCGTCGGTCTCAAATATTTCCTCAACTGATTTTTACGGTCTACTAAAAATCTTTTCGAACGTTTGAACACCGTGGAACGTATTATCTTGAGTAACGTAACTTTCATCCTCGTCCGTTTGACTCGAACCGGGTACCAGGCTCTCGGTATATATTTGACAATACGTGACTTCCCAGACGGAGATTACGTAAAAGCAGAAATTCATCGTAATATCCTCGGGCCTTCAAACAGCGAAACTATCGGGACTTTCTCGTTCCAAAGATCCTGGCCAGCCGAGCAGCAACCAGCTATGGCCAATTTTCGGGTTAAACGGATTTCGCTTTAGTCGAAAGTGAAACTGCTCTGCTCCTTCGAACTGTAATCTGTGCTCGTAAAAATCGTATTGTCCTCTAATTACGATCGTACTACCTTTCTTTCTTATCCCTTCTTTCTTTCGTCCCATCAGTTTCTTTATATTCTCTGGTTATTCGCGACCAGTAGAACTCGCAACAAGCGCAGCAGTCTATCATTTCCAAGAAGAAGAGTCACGATGTTCGCGAAACGACGCCTCGAAACGATATACGACGTTAATACGGTAAACGTATACTATACGATAATGATTAGTCTTTACGCTGGTCGAAGGATGCATCGAGCCTTTGCAGAAGACTTCGCGTGTCGTGCAAACACAGTCGTTTCCTCGAAGGTCCAACGCGAATCGCGGATAGCCGTGGCACAGCGTACAGGCAATTAATGGTCTTCCCGTTTGAAAATCGAAGGACACTCGCGCGTGGACGGCCTCGCGTCGGGACGCTTTCCGTGAGTGTTGCGTATACCACGCTTAAAATACACCACGCACTATCACCCCATCCATTCCATTTCGATGGAGGTCACCCGGTAGCTTAAGTGGGTCTCGACCACTTGGTTAGTGTGTCATGGCATACTCGTTGCTGAATAAACTTAATCTCAATACCGGCGTTAATAAGTCAGTCGTTGCAGACTCACGCGAGTCCTTTTCCTTTCTTTTCACTCTCTCTCTCTCTATTTCTTTTTCTTTATACCCGTCCCACGATTTGCGTTACATGCGTGTGCGTTTATAATTATCCAGATAGCGTAATTGATGGAGAAGATACGACGAGATTGTATAATAGATTAAGAATCATAATTATAAGCGAAGTATAGTTTCTGACATTTTGCAAATATTGTCTGGCATCTGACGATCAACTATCATTTTTTTTTTTGTTCTTCCTGTAAACGGTATTTGGTTTAATTTCTAATAGCTAAATTACATTTTATTAACGTCCGTTGAGCAACAAGCGACAACAAAATCTTAACACATTAGACGCACGATTGACGTTACGTACTTAACGCGTGACGTTACTAATATTTTACACTTGAGGGTCGTAAGAGAAGAATTCCAAGAATTATTAATTGAAATGAATATAAGAAATTCTTCTTTTCTTAGAGTTACTGATAATTCTTCCGCGTGAATTTACCTCAACCACAAAGGAACGTAAAAGTACTTCGATATTAATAAAGCGGCTATCTATATGTTAATATCGTACACTTTTAATAAAATGCTACGAACAAAGATGTTTGTAATCCGAGAACTAAGGAGCTTGTCTACCACATATATACGACATAGACTACATTGATAGATATCGTTAATAGACGCTTTTTTAATTTACAATCTCGCTATATCGATTACCACACGTCGACCAAATTTCCCATTATAAACCGCAACGAAGAAGATATCAGTGGATTGGTCCAACTGATCGAAGGTATTTCGTAAAATCTGATAGATTTGGCTTTCATAATATTCTCTATCGTCCACCCTGGTGCGTTTTATTCCTTATCCAACCGATTCAATTGCGTGACCACGATGACCCCATTCTGCGATCGATTTCGTGACACCGCGATTTTTCAAATCCGGAGACGATTGACTATGGAACACATCGAGGACTCTATATTTAAATGCGAGCTTAAGATAGATAACGTTCACGGGCGCCACGTGAATCGGTTCCGAGATCGAATGACTCAACGTTTCTATTATTTATCCGTTTTTTATTACATGCGACTCACGATTCGTGAATTCATTTCTATAGAACATCTATATGACGAATATGATTCTTGTACCGGCCCTTTGCGCTTGACAAATTTGTATAACGAACAACCTGTTGGTTGCTGGTTGGAAAGTTGCTCTTCTACAGTGAAATTCATCGAAACCAAGCATTTTATTTCGTTAAAACGATTATACAGTTTTTTTTTTTTTGTAAATTTCACATTTTCCATGTTTTATTGATAGAAACAGGCAACAATTTTCACGTTATCAACGTGGCTAAATGGTGGCAGTGGGATAGAAGAGATTTTGAGCAGGTTAGTACTAACGAACGTACAAACTTATCGTTGGTTTTCTAAAGTTTCTTCTAACCAAAGGCAACTGTAAACCGAGAGCAGAGCAAACTTACGGGAAAGATAAGAAAAGAAAAGTTGAAACAAACTCACGGTAGGTCTATCAAAGGACGTACATAGGAAACTTTTACCATTTCAATAGCTACTTTACTAATATGCTTCAATTATTAAACTTGTCCTCATGAAAAGTAAATGCTCCGGCATTTACCTGAGCTAAAGAAATCATTCATATACGACCTAATATTTGCAAAAGAAACTTTATTTTCCATGCTCTTGCACATTGTCCCAGTTTCACCGCCTGTCAATGTAATTCTTTTTCTACTCCGTTTTTTTTTTCCTCTCTTATAACTTTGTCACGCGGTTGCTTCGCGAGATTGTCACGATTATCGCGGTGAACTCTGTTCGAACGCAAAATAACGTATCGATGCCGGTTTTTGCGACGCGTCTGTGGCAATCAGCGTGTTCAGGAGCGTGCGATATCTGCGAAATGGATCGAATCGATCGGGCCCAAGGTCGGGCAAGCATCGAAAACCATGTCGAAGATATTCGGTTGTGTCGTGAAATTTCCTCCCGTTAAACTCTGCCGCCTTGAAGTCGAATTTTTGCTTCGTGGCTGTCGGTTCGTCGGGTCCTTGAAAGCCCGTGTATACGCAACGCATGCCACCAACCACGAATATAGTTTTGCTCGCCGCGTATGGAAGCCGTTGATAATTTTTCACTCTTAGCCTGGGTCATGGTCTGAATGAAATTCAGATTACGATCGTGGTATTATCGTATCGCCAGCAGATCGGAAATGTTATCGTGTTTTTGTTGTACCTCGCGGAAAATAAACTACGATACCGCAACAGTTTCCGCGTTTGCTTTTTCTTTCGTTTTTTCCTTCTCGATATCTGCTCGACAATAACATACGGTTGCCGTGAAACAGTAAAGAAGGCGGAAATTCCTTTCGATCGATTGCTTATCTTCGATGTTTCCTTTGTGTAAAATATGTAAATATATATTTTAAACGTTTAGTTAAAAGGTATCTGTGTTCGAAGATCGACTAGCTATCGCGTCGTACGAAGTGCATATTGTACGCTGTGGCGCTCTCATACAGGTTTCATGTATTAAATCGTCTAATTAACTTCCGAGGGATCTGATCGCAGTTTCAAGGTTTCGCAAGTTTTCAAGATTCGTCTCACGACGCCAGTTATATTTTCTCGTTGATCCGAGACGAAACTTCGTTGGTATGGTCGAGACGACAAGGGTCCACTTCGTCGTGTGTCGTAACAGGTTGCGTCCCTTCGAGGTGGCATCGATCGAGTCTCGGCTCGTCGATGGAAACGTGGCCGTGCACGTCGCACACGAGAGGAAACGGTTCTCGCGGCGGGTATAGCGAAGCGGAGAAGGCTAGAAACGGTCAGGGAGAGACGGATTACCGGTGGATAAGAATGTGTGTCTAGTTTAGTAGGCAAGTAGGTCGCCAGGGAAACCAACGCTGAGTTACGCAACGTAGTTCCAGTGTTATACAACTATTGACTCACCGGATTAACAAGTAGGCTGGGTGAAAACGAAAGCCGAGTGCCCGGGCTGCCTTTTCTCTCTCGGTCCCGTTTCTCTTTCCGTCTTGCTCGGGCCCACGGTCTCGCTTTCGCCTCCGGGACTATGCTATAGCCACTATACACCAGGCGTAGGCACGCGTTTACCGTGTATCATATCGAGAAAACATTTTTTTCAAACAGCACTTTGACGATTTTATGAAATTCGAGGCGATTGCACGAATTGCTATCGTGATACGATATTGGAGTGGCTCATGAAATTATTCGAACGCTTCTAGAAACGAATATACTGTGCGTGTTATGCGAAACTTTTTGAAATTTCGTTGGATATATTCATAAGAATTTTCGAAGGTAAAATGCGTTTAAATATTTTCATGGATACTTCATAGAATGAGATTTATAATATAGCTTTTGAGAAAGAATTTATTGGGTTTGTTAAAAGAGTTTTCAAGTACAACTTTGACTATAGGTTAGTCCTGCAATGGAAACTGAAATTAGGCTGTTTTCGTATCTTCAATAAACTGTCCTTAATATCTGCAATAAAAATGCCTGTTACTGCATATTCCATAATTATAAAAAAAACTACGAATTTTCTATCTATCTATGAAATCACTGCCTTACGAAATTAATTCAAATACAACTTTGACTATAGGGTAGTCCTGCAATGGAAACTAAAATTAGGCTGTTTTCGTATCTTCAGTAAATTATCCTCAATATCTGCAATAAAAATACCTGTTACTGCATATTCGATAATTATAAAAAAAACTACGAATTTTCTATCTATCTATGAAATCACTGCCTTACGAAATTAATTCAAATACAACTTTGACTATAGGGTAGTCTTGCAATGGAAACTGAAATTAGGCTGTTTTCGTATCTTCAATAAACTGTCCTTAATATCTGCAATAAAAATGCCTGTTACTGCATATTCCATAATTATAAAAAAAAAGCTACGAATTTTCTATCTATCTATGAAATCACTGCTTTACGAAATTAATTCAAATACAACTTTGACTATAGGATAGTCTTGCAATGGAAACTAAAATTAGGCTGTTTTCGTATCTTCAATAAACTGTCCTTAATATCTGCAATAAAAATGCCTGTTACTGCATATTCGATAATTATAAAGAAAAACTACGAATTTTCTATTTATCTATGAAATCACTGCGTTACGAAATTAAATTAAAATAAAAATTAATAATTAATAATATTTATTGTCAATTAATTAACAATAAATATTTTGCTCGATGATATTTATCTCCTAAAGATCCTTACAATTAAAGAATTGAACTGCAATACCGCAGTTTTTAAGATTCCCCCAAATTATATTGCGATAATAAAATAAAATAAAAAAAAGAGATTAATTTTTAACAAAAATCATCAGGACCTAAAGCCAGAAACGATCGAGTTTTGGGTTGTCTGGCCCGCGTTGCAACGCTATCGATCAGGTAGCAGCAAGTAGCCGGCAACGTCATAATCGCGGCGTTAGCGTGGGATACGTATCTCTGACGCAAGTGCTCGGCATCGCGTACTCTTTTCTTTCTCGTGTATTCTTTTTCTCCTTCTTTTTTTCTCTCTGCGAGGGCAGTCGGAGGAAAAGAATCAGGCCAGAGAGTCTCGTCAAGCGAATTTCTTTCTAGCGGGGAACACGCGAGCCACGGTGCTATGCAAATCGCGGCACAGAAATCACCGTTGCCACTCAATTACCCGAACGGTTTGACTCGAGCGTCTGATCTAAAAATAACATCCACTTAACGCCGTGCCGTTTTAACGAGACCGCTTCACGAGACAATCAACGCAGACGTGTATACTTAGTAGAGGGCAGGATCCAGCCGATGCTCGTCCGTCACACTGCCAAATCGGAACGTTTTCACCCGGGAAATTTAGATCTGGATGAGCAAACGCTGGGGATCTTGGAATTATCAAGAAGACGTTATTTTATATCGCAATGATCCCTTCAAAGTAGTTTCCTTTAGCAATTACACGAAAATCTCGCCATTACCAAGAAGATTGTCATAACGACAATAATAACGGAATTAGAAAATGCTATTTTATTTTGCAATGGTCCCTTCAAAGTGATTTGAATTTTTTATTGCAATTCTGCATAGATATATCGTTAAGTAGCAATGTTTTCTACTTGTGGAAGCATTTCTTGTGAACGTTGTTAGAAAATATTTCCACGTCTCGCATCTCCTGCTGTTGTTTCAATACAGTGTGAACTGTTAACAAGATTTTTAGGTCAGGTTCAGTCGAACAAGCAAGGAAAGAGTCGAAGATGAAGATGCTTTTAGGAATGATCGAGTCATGAGAATGTAAGATGCATTAGGATCTCAATGAACAGAAATTATTCTTTCATCACCAGTTTTCAGAATACGTTGAAATGCTTCAAGTTCCTCGTAAGTAAAGTTATATTATATAAGCTATTACGAAATGACGATCAGATATTTAAAATCGAACCAAGTAAAATAAAGATATTGAAAAGCAAATGACAAAGCGTCAGCTTTTTCCTTCTTCTTTTCATGTTCGAAACGATATACGTAAAAAAGATATTTTAACTAACAATATCGTTGTCTCTAACTATACCAAATGTGGATTAAAAATACTAAAAATATACAAATCATTGTCCTTGGAGAAAAAAATTATTTTTGTTTTGCTAGGAGCTCTGACAAACATCAAAACACGCTTACAGTCGAAATATTTTACGACGAAGTCTCTCGTATATTCTCTTACTCATTGGGAATCGCGCGGATGACTTTCGATTTCTTTTCCACGGCACTCGAAAACCAGTTTTCGCTATCTTCCCTCATTAAGGCCGATGGCTCGTCACCGGACTCTCGACTCTCGATGCTCGTCTCATATCGAGACGGTCGGATCGAAGGTAATGCAGCTCGCGCGATATGTAGCGTTCGCTAACATTACCGACCTGCCTCAAACGCGCGGCAAGGCGAGTCTCGACTTGTTGAGGACGCGGTATGTAAACTGGAACACTTATGTCATGGAGAACGGTGTTCCCGCTGTGGCTGACGCACGTCGCAAAAAATCACACCTACTACGTCGCGCTAGAACTCTAAAGAAAGGACAAGTAAAAAAAAGAGTAAGGAATATATTATACTCGTCTGAATACATACAACTCAATCTTCGTCTACGCTATCTTTAGCCACGTTAACATTCTGAGGACTTTGAGCGTGGTTGGAAAAACAGATCTCGTAGAAACCTCACGCGGAGAGAAGTAACGTGGACCGTTGCTAATGAATATCATCTCTGTTACATATATAAGACCTCTTGATAGGATATACAGTCGTGGACAAAAATAAATGGATAGATGACGGAAGTATGCTGAGTTACCCTGTGTTTCGTTAAACGTAGCTTTGTTTCTACAAACATGTAAATATAAGTTTCGATTATTTAAACGATCTTTAACAAATAAAACCTAACACTAACCTGATACTAATTTGATTAATAAATACGGAATAGATTCGTGCATCGAGGAGAACGGAGCCTTTCGGACGAAAATGTTCGACATATGTATCGACATCGTTTTTCTTTTTTTAGGGGGTCTTCTAGTCTAGAGGTACGAATTTTAGGTATTTTTCTAGGTGCAATAAAAAGAAAACAAACAATATTTTTACTATTTTTTTTATAGGATATTTATTAATGTTTAGAGAGTACATAAAAAAAGAAAAATTAAAAATTCAAAAAGTCACAGGCTGATGAAGTGGGTGGTGACAAAAAAATGGCGCGCGAAGTTTGTCACGATTGCAACCCTACTAGTAATCTGAAACAAAAGAAAAAAAAAAAGAATTATTAATCTAGAGGAATATTGCTATCGTACTAACTAACAAAAAGTTGAAGAAACAATTTTTTTCGCAAAGTTGCGGTTATCTCAAGAAAACGAAGCTTTTTTACCATTTTTTTACCTTCCGAATTTTTTAAAAATAGTAAAAATTGAAAATTTGTTATGATTCTAGTTAGTACGATAAAGAAGTGTATAGAGAAGACTCGCACCAAATTTCAAGTAAATGGGTTCAGTAGAACTTGAGAAATCATGACAAGAATTTCGAAAAAAGTAGTTTCGAGAAAAACGCGTTTAAAGTTTAGGGTTAAGTTACGCGCAGTATAAACCATACAATGGTACTTTATACTTACATTTCTTCAATCTGCGATTCCTGCTCCATACGTTAAGCCTTTCTCTATTTCAAAAAAAGCATTTTCCGCACTTTTTTCTTCCAAACGAACAGTTCTGGTCTCCTTTAAAGCGTTAGATGCTCGTATTTCTGAACGCTCAATCCGGGTATTGTCACGTTTAACGGCGAATGCATAAGCTTCTGGACCATTTGCTACTCCCATAAGAGTCGTCATTTTTAAAATAGGAATGAAGCCTTCGTTAAAAATGCAAACTGCTATGAAAGTTGCAATTTCAATAATGTGCGTTCCGGCATGTATATGTTTTGGTGCAAATCAATGAATTCAGAGGTTCATTATTATTTTGGGTTTCTGAACCTAAACATCGAGTCAGTAACACCTCCGACGATAAACTCTCGTAAATCAGCTTTATAATTTTCAATACGTCCTCACACAGAGGAGGATTTTCGTGATCGAACTCGTGTAATGTATCTTCATATGCAGCTTTTTGCCATTTACACCAGCCGAGCCGGTTTGGATGACGCGTCACTGAACAGCTATATCTCCACAAATAATATAAATTTTGAAAAATCCTTTTAAGGACATATTCTTAAAGGTTTAAGCTTTGAAAATATGAAAAAAATCGATTTTTTCAAATTTCTAGACTAGAAGACCCCCTTAATATTTCCAAACGATGTAACACGCGGTTTATTCATTTCCTAAGTAAAACCAAGTAAAGAAATTTTTCGATTTTCTTCGTGGCGGATGGTAGGAAACGTAAAAATCCTGTCGTATTGAACGTATTAAAATTCATTGATACCTACTTCCACTATCTTGTCCACTTATTTTTGCCTACGACTGTAAGTATTCGCGAGCGTATAGCGATATACATATGTATGCAAAGTATCGTATAAACGGAACAACAACGCAGCCGTGTTCGACGGTTTATCGCGTTAACCCGTTTTCGAGAGAGAAAATGAAAAGCGGTCGTACGAGGGTCGATAGGTTGTGATGAGGGTGGGGCATGGCTGAAGGAGTCTCGAGATGACCAACGACCAAAAAAAAAAGAAAAAAAAAGAAAGAAAGAAAGCTGGAGGGTCGTACAATTAGGAAACTAGGTAAGAGTTACAGGGCATAGTTAAGTAGTCGGAAGAGTGTTTCGTAGTACCGTGGTCGGTATTACCAAAGAAGTTGTCCCAAGTTCGTTCCTAATCCGAAATAGTGAAATTGGATCCCAAACCCGTTGCGTAAGCAGGAAATACGAATACTCGTTGACCAATAGATGGAACGTACGACAATGGACTTCCAAAAGCTTCGCGGCGTTTAGATATAACATTTTACGTAGCTACTGGTATCTTCTGTTCTTAGGATATTATTTATTAACCCGTTAACTAGAACTAGAATCGGGAACTTAAAAATTGATATCTTCAAATTAATTTTCTTATTTGTAAATGTGTATATTATAGTATATTTTCGTTAAGAGTATAACGCGAAACCTCTGGGATTCTCTGTACTAAAAATAAATATATTAATAAATACGACAATATTAATTAATTCATTCTATTTAATAAACCAAGGGGGTATTCTATTATAAATCTATAAACTATTTATCCAACTTCTAATAGGTTTCTACAAAGGGAAAATCGAACTTGATGGTACCAGTAAAAGGAGCGCACTGGTTTAAAAAAAGAAAGTCTTCTCGCGTCTCAAATAATGATACGTCTCTACGCACTTTGAAATTTACGAATAAATAATTGATACTATTGGATGTGTTGCTAAAGTGTAACATTCGGCTAACAAGCAAATAAAATAAGATTTCAATAATACATACACAGGATCGTACGTAGCTTCCAAGCTGTATAATAAAAATTCATACTTGGGCCTCATGCTAAGTTTGTCAAGTTTGTAGTAAACTAGTAAGAGAAGTAGCGTGACTATGATGAAATAAATTGACGGGAACAGATTATACAGGAAATATGGACAGGAAATGAAAATAAACTATCGCAACAGTTTGCTCTGTTAGACTACGCCGGCGATAAGTGGTGCGGTAGAAGGTTGTGGGTGGATGACAGATCAATAGCGGTGACATAGTTACCGAGTAAACCTGGCCCACTTTTAACACGACCTCATTCCATCGCTTTTTCCTTCCTTTCTTCCTTCCTTCCTCTCTTTCTTCGTTCCGCGCTTTCCACCCTTAGCGTCGCCTGCGAGTCCTTCGATTCAAAGTCACTTGCACACGAAATTCGATCTATTCGCGCGACCAAACGCGGACCAGAATCGTATATAAACGCGGTTTTATCGTTAGCATACGCTGTTTTTCCATCGTCGAGCCTGCAATTCCTCGACGAACGAAGGATTAAATTTACCATTGACGATGCATTGTTAGGGAGCAGCGCGGTGTTTAGCATCGACGAACCTAGAGAAAAAGCATTTTCGTAGCCTGTTATTAGTCGAAAGCTCGAGACAAGATCTTCGATCGTTCGCTGTACGTGGAAAGAGGCTGACCTTTAAATCGTGACACGGTTAAGCCTGCAGACGAGCCGAGCCGACTCTCGCAACTACAGCCCCTGGCTATCGAATTAGGACCACTAAAATTTGTAGTATTTTTAGTGAAATTGAAAGGTGTGAGGGGACTGTGTAATAGCAAAGTTTATCGATCGCTAGGGAGGGATAATTTATTGATTACTCAGAGAGGGAGTGGTATGGATGACGAAATCTTTGAGTTGGGAAGATTATAAATAATGTTATTTAGTATAGTGAAATATTCAAATATATATACACATTAGTATGCGTACGTTGTAACGTGTATCGCATTTATTATAGCATTTACGTGTTAATTAATTAGGTGCGAGCATATTAAATTCCACGTTGTTTAGCACTGCCTACTTTGATACGGCCACACAAATTTAATACCACTGCAATAAAATATATAGAAGCTGATAAAAAAACATTTTATTAGAAAATAACAGTACCTGCAAATATTTTTTCTAAACACTATATTTAGTAATATCGACAAATCCAACAACAATTTGCCATTTGTGACATAGTATCCATAATTCAAGTCACAAAATCACAAATTTCATGCAACCCTAATTCGATGGTCGAGGGTCAGGTGGAAGCTTAAAGTGTCAATAAACTATGTAAGAAATTTCGGTCGTCACACATCGGTGACCTACGAGTCTCTCAGTACCAGATACGCGGTTAAACGCGAGAATCTCGTTTGGGCATCGATGAATTTCGTGCACACGAAATGTCTCGCGAGACAGGCTCATTGTCATCGAGCTGAGCGGGGAATCGAGGCCCGATCGCTGCAGCGATTCGTTTTCCAAGTTATATCAGTGGAAAACGAGCTGGCCTGGAAATAGGTCGTTCGTGGGTTGCCACGTGTTTCTACCTCTGTGCAACCGTGCACTCGATAATATGTTTATTTATATCGCCCAACTTTTCATACGGTGACAACTTTTTCCTATAATTTCCTGAAATACATCGTTTCACTCGCATATATCTGTATACACACACTTTCATATTCACGTATATATATGTCGGAGATGAAGGGACATCGGGCCTTTCTTTTGGAATTTGGGAAGATCCTAAATACTTTAGTCTAAACTATTTGTTATAGTTGTACTTAAATAATAGAACTTAGAAGTAGTTACTGTGATACGATCTGGTTATGTTTGCCCGAGATTTATGACAGTGGGCTCAAGCTCGGGATGACACAAATGGTCGCCGAACGTGGCCACGCTCACGGGATGAACGTTTTTACCTAACAAAAGAAGTACCAATATTGAGGGACACACGTTGTATCAACAAACAAGCCCCGGGCAGGAGCGATGTTGGCTCTACCCGGGTCTGCCTAGCTCATTTGCATCATGACTCTACTTGAGAGAACAGTCGCAGGTATGAGCGGCGTTCAACTGACGACTGGTCCCTATCACCGTGCGCGGTCGGTCGTAAGTACAGTAAACGACATCCGATTTCTTCATGGAGTTTATCGAAAATTTACTGTTCAAAACGATTGGTAAACAATGTTATTTCGCAAACATCGCATCTTACATTCTTTAGAACAGAGGAGAAAAGAAAAAATTATTTATTAAAAAAAGGAAGAAAATATGAAATAAGAAACTAAATCATATTATTTCTCGTGGAATTCTTTAAAATGGTCAATACAATAAACTCTGACAAACGGGTCAAACGTGATGTATCACGTCTGAAGAACACTTAGCGACTGAAATAAAAAGCAAACGCAACGCGCGTAATAATCCGCGCTCGGTGATAGAAGACAGTCGCAGCGCGCGGATATATCCACGCTTGGATGCAAATGGGCTAGTAACGGCGCCTGGAATTTTGTTGATATCCCCGGTTAATATGCAATTGACAAATGTGATCGTATCAGTCTTTTATTCTTGCGATCACCTTGGAGAGTTTAAACGCATCGTCTTGTCAGTCAGAATGATACCGAGCGTTACAGCTAACGTCACTTTGTGTTTCAAAATATATTCTATCGAACAAAGAGTTTTCCCCGTTGACCGTGGATTCGATACTGAACCTAAGAACATTGACTTTAACATCTCGAGTGTCTAATCACTACGGTTAATTGCCAAACTTTGTAAAATCAACATTTGTACCTGTAAATATAATCTCTATCGAACAACAACGATTGTCCTAATGAAGATACGTTACACGCCTCTAAGTCCAACGATAATCCGACATATATATATATATATATATATATATATATATATACAATATATGTATACATACGCATATTGTGCGAGTTCCTGTGGATAAATAACAGGTGGAATTTTTTCGCGAAAATACTCGGTTACGACTGTGTTCGAGGTGGCGAACAAACGAATTAACATTGAACGTTATAAATAAGTCGATTCGCGACGCGATAGCTCGTGTAAATAGTCCACGGTAATCGGATGGCTTATCGTCGAGCCATTGAACAAATCGTGTGTTCTATTCTTGCGCGCCGACGGGGCGCAACGATTCGTCGCCTCGAAACGACAGCTCGACCCTTTCCTCCTGATACGACTCGGCACGGTGTGAAAATTGCGATCCACGATCGTTCCTACGGCATTCTAGCGTGGTACTGTAACAACCACCGTTTCGTAACTCTACTTGATTTTCGCTTGAATGGCTGCGCCACCAACGCTTGCAAGAAGAGGACCCTTGTACAGGCGTCGGAAACTGGTACAGATGAATGATACGATTTCGTCGTAATTTCGCGTGGCTGACGTTCCTACGAATCTGCGATATCGTTAAAAGTATAGCAGATCTGTGAGGTTTTCAACGATACGGTGACACGAATGCGCGAATATGCGCTATTAGAAATACAGTGTCCTCCGAGTCGGCGTAAGAAAACAATATTCTTGACGTTGGAAATGAAGAAGTTGCTCTAAGTGAGGAAGAGGGAAGCTGTCATTCTCTTGGACAGAGAATTTATGACTATACTCGAGGGAGAATATCTCGGAGTAGTGAGATCAAGCAGTTGTTAATAGAGTGTCAGGCAAACGTTACGTCAAACTAGAGAACATTGTGTAGCTTGAGTTTCCTAACTTGGTAACTTCAGGTAACTGGACGATTACTTGACGCGTGGAAAAATGTTTCCAACAAAAGTTGAATGACACGAAGAAGTGGATAATTTGATGTTACTATTTTTTCTACAGGTGGAAGTGTAAAGAACGTACAAAGGTCAACTTCATATGTAACGTTATCGATTCAAAAATTCAACGAGTTCGAATCGTTCGTTCACACTCAACTTTCCAGTTATGATTTTTCGCTCAGATTGATAGCCAATAAATGAATATATATTACACTAGAGCTTGGTATATTTCAAAATTCTAATAGCAGAACTTCAAGCTTACGTACAAAGTCATCGAATTACGAAGCGTTCAGAGTGCAAAACTTACGAAGACGTCGCACGGTTTAACTCTTTCGCTCCGACGTATATATACGCCCTCGAAGAATGAGCATTCATATACGCCGTGGAAAAGTGGGCGCTGAGGTACGAAGAGCGTACATATACGTTCATACCATATATACTTTTATTTCGTACTTTACATGAGATACTTTTGTTAGTCGAGTATCTGGTAACGATGCATGCCTCAAACAGTTGATTTGTATATTTTATAAAGTAAAATGATATTACTAAATATAATAAATATCGTTGTAAAATTTAGAGAACAAGAAACGACTTCTATTTACTTCGTAGCATTTCGTAATGCGCTCCGTTCACAATTATCGTATTTTGTCACAAGCGCTTCGTAGCGAAAGGGTTAACCATACGACAGAGTCTAAATTTAATAAACGTCACGCGACGGTTTCCACCCCTTACGAGAAGAGAGTGTTCCGGTTGGCACGATATTTGCGCGCGTTTGATACATACGTATGTATCGCGTGTTGACCGATTATTGACTTAAACAGTCGATAAAGAACCACCGGCGGGGAAAGCGTGTAACGTCGAAACGGTCTGCTGCACTGCGGCTGACCTTGAATGTACTTATCTACTGATGGGAAATACTGCTCACGACGCAGCCATTACACGTTACTCTACCTGTCCTGAATAATTTCGCGACTTGTTGTTCCACACATGTGTGCCACTGCCGCTTGCTTCCACTACCTGAATCGTATCGTCTATGCCACAGAGTCGCGTTAGTTTTTTCATTTTTCTATCCGACCACGTCGGATGGTAATCGGTAGCTACTATAACGTTCAACGCTGCTGTAATCTTGGAATTTTTACAAACAAGTATGCTACGTTATAATACGTATTATACGATGTACAGTACGTAGAACGTGTAACACGTACTATACATTTCACATGTTAACACTAGAACTACCGATAGTTAACACGAAGCTATTTATACCAAAACCAGACAAAATGACTGGTCTTTAAAAAATACGTAATAGTAGAATATTTTTATATTTACTGATCTATTACTTTCTTACAGAAGCAATTCCATGTTATGTAGAGGACATTTTTGGTAGTATTAATCCATCTGGGGCCATAATCCCTAAACGAGGGTTGACACATTTATAAAATTGTAGAACCAGTCATTTTGACTGCTGTGGTATTTCTAGTGTTAAATATTATCACGCGTAGCGCAATTATTAATATTTATTAATAATTGTTCCATAAGAATGGAAAATATGTGATTTTTGTGTCTGGTTATCAGAGATACAGTAAACATTGAAGATAAGGCGACAAATGTTTTCAAAATTGTTCAGTGCGAATTCTTTTTATTTTATTAGACTGTTGGAAGGTTGATGCTCCCAGAGAAATTTTGAGGAAAAATTTAAAGCGACAAATAATGCTATTGATATCGTCATATTGATATTATAACGCATTATGGACTGACGACGAGATATTTCGCGTTTTCTATGTATCTGTCGATAGCGTTGAGAACGCAGTAACAAAAGACACGGTGGAAAGAGTTAGAAGTTTTTTGAAGAGTTAGAAACTACTAACAAACTGTAAATAATTTGAAAGTACTCGAGGCAAAAATATAGCTGGCTGCTGGCTATGGTCAGCGATAAAACGTTTGGCTCGCAATGTGTTAAGGACTTCGCGATTAAATTGAAAATAATTCGAAGAGGGTTGGGCACAAGGGTTAATTTCCACAACGAGTGAATTAAAGGAGGAATAATCGTAGAATTAAGGTTAAAATAACGAGCAGGTAAAACCAGGGTAATTGTCGGATCGTCCCCTTTTCTCCATATGCCGTTCTTACACATCCGTCTCTCCGCGCAGGTGTTCACGCGTGAAGCGTGTCGACGCACGATGCACCCCTATTCTCCTGTTTTATATATATTTTTTATATGTTAAATACCGCGTTGTTCCGAGTTAAATGTTGCCATTCCGTGCAAGTACGCGAGGAGCGTACAGAAATCTCTATACAGACTCCCGTGGTATTTTCTATTGTCTGTAGAATATATTTTATGAGTATCGTGAACTTCAGTTGGACCTATCCGATGCATAAACGAATAATATTTCGTAATAAGAAAATTTATTGTTCCTCGGTCTTTTAATTGAAATTATTTTAAACGCACAGTCGATCACCGACGAAATTAATGTTTTCGCAACTCGTTTTCTTTTCTTATGGATGACCGATCATCGAGGAAGCGGAACTGTATTCTTAAACTAACTGCGCTATAACAAAGTAGGTAGATCAAAGAAACCAAGATGACCATGCAGAACGCGTGTGCTTCGCAGACAGATTTCTATTTGCGAGCGAAATGTTCGCGTATTCCAAAACGGATAATAAAATGACATACGCACAGACTTAAGTCGAATCACGTGGTGCAAGCAAGAAAAGAAAAAAAAGGTGATTCTATGCAAAATGATTCGACGTATCTACCCAATGTGCAAACATAAAGATATAAATATGTATTTCTAAAACTGTAGTCAGACTGAACGATGCGAACGAGTTTTCGTTTTCCTTCTTTAACAGTAAATCGTTCTTAAATCTATTTCAAGGATAAGAACGAAATCTTCTCGCTAGAGTCACGATTACTCGTACTGAGAAAAACTTTATTGATTGTAAGCAATCAAGCCTTCGCAAACAAAGAATTGCTCCGTATTAATGACCAAACACGCGCCAACGAGGACGAAAATCACAACTCGACTGACGATAATATTCGTCAATATTCTATCTGCTGTATTTCATTGTAATCAACTGGAATACGGTAAAAGAGTTCGAGAAAAGGAGAAATAGTCCAGGCTGGCCAATAAAGACAGACATTCCATGAAAAGAATGCTGACCAACGAATTCGTTCGAATGAAAGAGACGCGATCGGAATAATGTTCATCGCGAGATCGTGGGACGAACGTCAGCTTCTTTCTCAAATGAAATCCATCCGAAATCGTAATCCGTGAGTGGTTTCGTGTCTGTTCTTGGAGAAACGTAAGAGAACGTGGCAAACGGGTGCACAGAGACGGATAAACATTTAGTTACGCCTGTTTCGAAATACTCGCACGGACCCTGGCGATGTTCTCTCTCTTCGGGCCCGGTAATCTCGTGCACGTTTTCATTGGACAGAACCGTGCAACGCATGGCAACCGGGCGTGTGCACGAACGTGAACTTACGTGAGCACGTCGAATAATGGAGCTCGCGTCCGCTTTGATCCGCACGGCGCGGCATCCAAACGTTCGAAGCGCGTGGAAGTACGTACGTGGTACAAACTTCGTTATAACGTACAATTCAACGAAGTAGCCTTGAAGAATTAGGTTGAGGATCATAGGGTGTTGCAATTTTGTTATAAACTTTAATTTGTAACATAATATATCGTAAAATTGACGAACGCTATAGGAACATATATATATATATTTCTTGTTTTATATCGGAGAAATTTTTTAACAGATCTGAAGTGAAATATTCGAGAAAAGTAACCATCAAGTTCTTCTGAATATTTCAAATATATTGGTTGTCATAAGATCGTTAAGTACTTGACTCTATTATTTTTAACTTGACAAATGGCTGATTATACCACCAACTTGCATGCTCGTATTTCGTGACATAAATTAGACACAATTTATCGTTACAATTTATATTTATTATAAAGTGACGAACTTTTCATTCCATACGTTATATGCCGATAATATTTTCACCAAAATACTATGTCGTAAAAAATTTCGCACGAAGTCCGCGCCAAAATACCTAACAGTATTAAATAAATCTCTGCATATATACTTCATCGTTATTACGAAAGTATTTCATCAGTCTTTCACAAGTCTTTCATGAAAATTGTTATGCAACAATTTTACGAAATTTCGTGATTTTTCATTTGCATCGTTTATTTTGTAACTTTGTTGCCACATTATATACCCTGTAGATCTTTTAATCTTCCAATAAGAAATAAAAAAAAAACGTATTTGCTGGCGAGGATTGGCGTCACTGGAGCGTCCCGCGAGGGCTAGTGGAAACCGAGCTTGAAACGTATACGACGCGATGCGACGCGACGCGTCGTCGGGACGGCATATGCGTCGAGGTGTATCAGAGAGACAGAGGCGCCCTCGGTCCACCACACGGAGCCGAGAGAGTCGTGAGTTCGTAACGCAGCAAGAGCGCTCCTCTCGCGGGGAGAACTGTGTCAAGGGCAGAGAGCTAACAGGGCACCGGTCCGTGACGAGCCGAAACGAAACGAGAGAGCCGAGTTTTACCTGGCCGTGTCTATCTGCCTGGCTTCTGTTCCTCCTCTCTCGTGACCAAACTTCGCGTCCAAATCTCGCTTCACCTATATATTATACATACAATACATAGTATACGACATCGATACATTTCTTTCTATCAATTCTTTCCATTCTCTTCTCTCATCGTCGTATTTTTACCTGTACGAAATAATTGAAATCGCGATCGGCTAATAGCTACACGTACGTACACGTTGAGTACGTATCTACATGGTTAAAAGAAACCATAAGAAACGTGAATCTTTGAGTTATTTTTAGGATATGGCATAGTGAGAGGGGAATTCAACGTTATTATCGATTTAATGGTTTAAGTAGAAACGTAGTTTTCCCCGAACTAGAAGTCTGGTTTCGAATCGATTCGATCCAGGACGGCGCTTTCTTCGGAAACACGTGGCTCGAAGTACGTGAAATATTTCACGGAGCGATTCGTGAGCGGCGCTTGCAACACACAGCCTCTCCCCACCTTCTTCCCTCCTTCGTTCCCTCCTCTCCCTCTTTCCTACCAGCGTCAAGCGGCCACGTGAAAAATTCCCTTTGTTAATCGATTCGGGAATGGAAAAAAATAAAACGGGTGAAAGCGGTTCACAGTTCAACGCGTACCGACCAACAGCAGCAGCAACAGCAGCAGCAGCGTTGTCCAGTGTGAACACATTAAAGCCAGATTGAATCGCTCAACCTCCAACCCCAGGTTGGAATTTGGATCAAGGAGGGCTCTGCTTACGGAGCGTGACGCTTTTATGGAGCTTACACACGGAACGACCTACGCCCGCGTACGTACGCCTCGCGAGAAACTCGAGATACACCGCAGAGATTACACGTGACGGCAAGAGGGAAGAGAGTAGTTGCTCGTCGCTTGGCTCTCCTGTGTCTAGCCTTTTTCCGATCCACGGTTTTCACGTGTAACGCTCCTCGTCGACCAACCTTTTGGATAATTCGTTCGTGGTATAAGCGCGGTTAAACGATCAATAAGCTATATGGGCCGGCAACACCCACACAGCTTTTGCTCTATATCGTATTCTATATCGGATGCGTGCCCCCTTTTCTTATTCGACATTCTTGCGAAATTACGGTTACCACGATTAAATGTTTTCCATACCTGTTTTATATGTATGTGTATATATATTTATATATATATAAGTCGTTGAAGAAGGCTAGTAGAATTTTACTTATTTGAATTCGTCGTGGAGACAAGTCGTTCCTATATTACCTTTCTTTCAATGGCTAAAAGGGCTGAAAGATCGTATTGAGATTCCCCAGCAATGCTATCTCAATATGTTAGAAGTGAACCCAATAAGGACCAAGAAATGGTTTATCATAATGTTACAAATACGTCAATTTCTCTAAATTTCATAAGATTGTAAAATAATCGACAGGTGAGAGAAACGGCAAGAAGATAAGATAAGAAACCTTAGATTTTTCTTTCGCAGCTGCAATGCTAAAAAACAGGATTCGATAATGTAAAACGATTGAAAAAATATCGCGAATGAATTGTGGCGTGGAGCAATTTAACGAGTTAATTATTTGTCGCGTAGCGGTATTAAAATTTAATTCTGCTATTTTAGAGTAAGAATTATTGGTCAAAAATTTCAGTAACGTATTCTCGCAGTTTGAACAAGCAACACGGTTCGTTATCCATCTCTGGTTATTAAAGGACGCGCGAGTACAACGGCGTAACGCGCAGTTACACAGCCGTGTAACGCGTTACGCGGAGGAATTACATCGGTTATGGGTCAGTTGAGATAGGTGAGCCACGGTGGAACAGGCAAGCCAGGAGATTAACCTACGCTAGACGTCTATTCGCTGGCTCGGTGAGCACACGAGACATTTTTACGTAGATTCTACAGAGACAGTAAGAGACGTTGATGACGACAAAGAGAGGAGGACAGAGGTCCTCGTCGTTGGACATATACCGGTGACGGGATAAAGTTCAAAATGTATTTATAAAACCGAACCAAATGCAATACCCAAGGATTCGAGTACTAGTCGTAATACGTAATGGCTCATTCATTGTACTTGCCAAGTATCCGATCTTCGCAAACTGTTCTCGAGCTTCAGAATGGCTACTTGCAAGTTTCAAAAATCTACTTAAATACTAAAATATTCAAACGAATCGATACTCTTACTAGTAAATAATTAATAATTACGTGACTAATCGAGTCACGAGCTTTAGAAAAACACTATGTATTCTATTTATACCCTTACAAGATTGGTGTAGCCAATTATTACAGAACAGAGGATTTCAACGATAGCCAAGAGAAATGATTTGAAGAGAATGAGAAATTCCTGGCAAGATGCTCGTAAAGTTTCGAACTTATTCGGTAAATGCTCGATTCTCCTTGCGAATGCTTACCCCATTTCTTAAGGTACTCGTTCCATCGGACCTTTGTGTTCACATTTGTTTAAAAATACTTCTCTTCACCGAAGTATCTATAGAGTGTGCGAATATATTCGGCCAGTGTACGAACCTACTTGCGATGTACTTGTTACTCGAGCTCATCGCTAATGTACGTGCGTCCATAACGAACGTACGTGCGTATCGTTCGAACATCATCGACTCTCGGTGCATTAATGCCCCGCATAAAATACGCAAAAACGAGAGCGAGCGTCATCGTCGTCGTGTGGCAAAGTAAAATCGAGTGACACAATACTCTGCGGAATTGGGACAGAGCCGATATATACCGATAGGCAGACCACGCCACTGTGCTAGGGGTTTTATGCTGTCCGCCTTTTTGTCTCTCCCTGGTAGGGGGGCACAGGGGAAGAGAAAAACGGACACAAAGGTAGCTAAGTGCACCGGAGCAAAACGCGTTTGTAGAGGTTGGTTGATGGTGTGTTTTAAATGGCGAGATAAGTCGATGTTAAAACCGCCAAGTGTATTTTAAAATAATAAATAAATAAATACAGACGATATTCGCTAAGACGCTCGTACTAACTGATTCGCTAAAGACAGTGTATATATCGCTAATAAGATCGCTGATAACTGATATTGATTCGCGCGACTGACTGATAACTCGTTAGTAACACAAATTGAATCGCGCGATTGACTGATCAAAAACTGGTCGCCTAGCGAACGCGTTCGTTTATTTATACCGGTCAGGGGAGAGCCGGAAAATTTGATTTCGACTTTGTTTGACGGTTGCACGTAGCGGTAACATTGTTTTGTCCGGAGTTTATTTATTATTGCATTATATGTATCCTAACGATATTGATACTCCGAGACATGATTTGAGTTGTCCTCTAGTTCATGTGCCGCTATACGGTGTCTCACAGCCACGTTGTGTACCGAGTTTCGGTACCCACCTAGAGGAATCGTGCACGTGCGATACCTCGTCCATTATCCTAGTGAAGCAATTGTCTTTCGTCTCCCAAGTTCCAGATTCTTTTTTATTTTACTGTTGTTTTTTGTTCTTGTTTTTTTCTTGGGCGTATGGATATTTCTATGATCAAGGTTGGTTAAACAGTTTTATGTAATCTAAGTTAATTTCATTATACAAATACACGATCATTGTTCGATTCTCAAGAAACAAAGCGTTTGTGAGGATTTATATATTTCTATAAGACCATTTATTGCGACCAGATGACATAAATAACGATCAATTCTAAGATACTCATATTGGCTTCATACTATTGATAACTGCTTGACTTCGTCAATTAAAAATCAATTAAAAATCTCTTTTTACAATTCTTACTCATTTCCGACAATTTATTTTAATCTGATATGCAAAATATTATTATATATCATACACACATATAATTACTTCAACTAACGATAAACCTCGCTATAGCGTAACAAGATTTGAAATCATCTCCGTGTTATTCGATTCCCACCAATTGCCGTGTCTAAACATAGAATTAAGTTTTCTCTTTTTTTTTTATTTGGATGTATTTTACAATTAATTCTCATTGAGGATTGTTGAGGTTATTAGATGTATGAACAGAGGAACGCGTGGATAAATTGTAAAGTAGAAAATATATTTTAATACAGAAGTGTAAGTACAAGTAGGAATATAATTTGAGCTGGTCCAGATCCGCACGCTAGCAGTGTTACCCTATAACTGAAATTCCGAAACCATCGTCGCCTGTCTATTGTCTGTAGCTGTCGATAGCTTCAGTGCTTGAGAAAACTAAAAAGACCAGATGTAAAGTTTTCTTAGAAGCGGTAACCATTTCAACGAGAATTATAAGTAAATTATTTTAGCGTGGTACTATGTCGAGTTTAATAAGTGTTTATCGTGTGTTTGATTCTAGTTGAATCTACTGCTTAAATCTAAAGGGTAATGTCTTTTTAGCCTGCGGATCTGATCTGTCGTATCAAGTAATTGAATAATTAAGGGGGTATTCTGGTCTAGAGGCATGAATTTTAGGTGTTTTTTTAGGTTCAATAAAAAAAACAAAATATTTTTACTATAAAATTTTTGCAAGATATTTGTTAATGTTTAGAGAATACATGAAAAAAGAAAGAGTGAAAAAATTAAAAATTCAAAAAGTTACAGGCTGATGAAGTGGGTGGTGTCAAAAAAATGGCGCGCGTAGGTCGTCGAGATTGCAAGCCTACTTGTAATCTGAGACAAAAAAAAAGAATTAGTAATCTAGAGGAATACTGCTATTGTCCTAAATAACAAAAAGTTGAAAAAAAAATTTTTCGCAAAATTGCGGCTATCTGAAAAGAAGATAGGTTTTTTCACCATTTTTTTTTACCTTTCCGAATTTTGTAAACACTGTAAAAATTGAAAATTTGTTATGATTTTACTTAGTACGATAAAGAAGTATATAGAGAAGACTTACACCACATTACAAGTAAATTAGTTCAATAGAACTTGAGATATCGTGCACGTCAACTCGAAAAAAGTAGTTTCGAGAAAAACGCGTTTAAAGTTTCGGGTTAAGTTACGCGCAGTATAAGCCATACAATGGTACTTTATACTTACATTTCTTCAATCTGCCATTCCTGCTCCATACATTAAGCCTTCCTCTACTTCAAAAAAAGCATTTTCCGCACTTCTTTCTTCCAAAAGAGCAGTTTTGGTCTCCTTTGAAGCGTTAGATGCTCGTATTTCTGAGCGCTCAATCCGGGTATTGTCACGTTTGACGGCGAATGTATGGGCTTCTGGACCAATCGTGATTCCCATAACGTTCAGTATTTTTAAAATGGGTATAAAACCTTCATAAAAATACTAACAGCGAGAAAAGTAGCAATTTCAATGGTCCGCGCTCCTGCGTGAATGTGTTTCGGAGCAAAAGTCCATACCAAAGAATTTAACGATTCGTTATTATTCTCAGTTTTAGAACCCAAACATCGTTCTAATAAGGTATTTGCATACAAACTTTCATAGATTGTCTTTATAACTTCCAATACATCGTCACTTAGAGGAGGAGTTTCACGGACAAATTCATCAAATCCCTCAGCCACAGCTTTTGCTTTTTGTTCGATTCGTTCCGGCCGAGCCGGTTTGGATAGCGCGTCACTGAAACAGCTATATCTCCGAAAATAATTTAAATTTTGAAAAATCCTTTTAAGGACATATTCTTAAAGGTTCAGGCTTTGAAAATATGAAAAAAATCGATTTTTTCAAATTTCTAGACCAGAATACCCCCTTAATTGACTTTTGGTAGTTGTTAACTCTCATGTTATATCTATTACTGAATTTCAATATTTCTTGTTTGACTGATTGAGTTAAGTAAAATCGCGTATGATAAAGTGCACGAAGCAAGTTGGTTCGTTATCGAGTATTATTTACGCGCGAACATACCGTAATTTTCTTTTCCTTTCTTTTCATTCCTGCTGAAAAGGGAAGCTCTTTGAGTACACGGCAGAATTAGGACAGCACGGACCATAACCAGCGGGAGTTTTATAGTGGCAGGCTTCTTTCTTTTTTTCTTCTTCTGCTCGCAACGCATATACGCTACCGTGGATGCGCGCAACGAAGCGAAACGCGTTGCTCCGGCAAACTCTCGGTACGTGTGCTCGTTGTGCGTGCACACAGAACAGGAAGGCGAATGGTAGGAAAGAAAAGAAGAAAAAGATGGGAGTTTTCGTATCATATTCTTACCGTTTTCATATAATATAAATCACGACGACTCACGTTCGTTAACGTTACAACATCTTGCTAAACGTTTCGTTTCCTATAGCTGTATCGACCCTCGTTTCATTTCGTTAGATCGTAGATGACTCATATCAGCATTTGGGTTAAGTTGCTTCATTTCGGTTTAATTCGTATCCTGTATTTTATGTGATACAGATCACCAGAAGGATTTCTCGAGTAAGATATGAAATATCAATTGGAAATTTTATACATATCCATACATTTATAATATTTAAACAATTTTTCTTTGCTTGTTATCGGCATGACCTACGAATCGTAATTAATTCATATATTGGAACTACATCAATTCTTCGTGACGATCGTTACTATTACAATAGAAGGTCGAGGCTGCAGAGAATTGAAATTAAATTTTTCGCAACGCAACTCGAGAAAAATTCACACGGCCTGTCGAAATCTAATAAATGGCTGCGAATTTCACGTTTTATTATTAGAGGCACGTCCAAATTCGATTATACCTATAAATATCAAAATTTATGACTCAAGGGGAAAATCAAATTACACGTTTTATAGCTGACGTGAAAAACGTAAGAAACGTTTATATTCTAATTATTATATTCTAATTCATTCGTATCTAGAATAAAAAGATTCAAAATAAGTCAAAATCAAAATAAATAACCTAACCGAAATTTACCCGATATTATATTATACTACTCGTCTATGACCCAACAACACCAGTCTAGTGTTAACTATGTATGACACACGATTCAAGGATTCTTCGTAACCCGGAAAACTGACCACAGCTAAGTATCAAAGTCCCCGTATGCGGCAACCAGCTCTTTCTCGAATGTATCCACGCTGTTAATGCGGCGTTTAAGGCTACCTGTTATTCCGTGGTGTGTCAGCCTATTTATATCGGCCTAGATTCCGCTTTTACATCGCAAGCCACAGGTACGCGCCCCGAGGAACACCGCGATTCTCACGATAGGAACGCGATAAATTTATGGCCGCGATTAATTTTTGCGAAATCGTCGCCCTCGCAGCCTAGCGTTGCCCGTACAGCTATCGCTTGCTACTACTTTATATTCGCTCATGCATGCCTCGCGTCTGACCGAGTTGCGCTCTGGATCATTCCACTTAACGCCGTGGCCACCGAACCACCGCACCGACCCAGCTTTTTGCCCGATCGTTTCACGCCCGTGAAACTCCACGTCGTAACACACATCCTACTTCCCACTACGTGAACCCTGTTATCGGAAAATCGCCAAGGTTTTAGAAATCTTCGATTCATACAACTGTGCAAGCATAGAACGTTCTTACGATAATAGTTCGGACAGTTTATGTACTTTTTAAGTAACGAGGGAAAAATTCGTTGGAAAAGATTGTAATTGGTGTGTTTAACGCTGGAACTACCGCACCGGTCAAATTGACTGGTTTTACAATTTTATTTTAAAATTCCTACTTTATGTTATATTTTTTTCCACACTCACGTAAAGACTTTCGCAACGATAACTGAAAGAATGATATAATGAATTGTATTTTGTTTTTTATGTATTCAAACTGAAAATAATTTTGTATCAAGGCTACTTATACCAATACCAGTCCAAATGGCTGGTACTTGTCAAAGTGTAAAAGGGTCCTGCAATCTGTTTATTGAGCCTCAATTAACCAGTTTCCTCGTCTTCTACAACTTCCCACAAGTTTTTCAAATTTTTACCGCGTATCATTCGATACGATGATATCAGTAATCAGAAAAATCCCGGATCGATCTCTACACTAGAAATACCACAGCAGTCAAAATGACTGGTTCGACAATTTTATAAATTTGTCAAACCTCGTTTAGGGATGATGGTCCCAGATGGATTAATAATACCAAAAATGTACTACATAAGATGGAATTCCTTCTGTAAGAAAGTAATAAATCAATAAATATGAAAATATTCTGTTATTTCGTATTTTTTAAAGACCAATCATTTTGACTGGTTTTAGTAGAAATAGCTTCGTGTTAACTATCGGTAGTTCTAGTGTTAAGTCACTGTCACTGTCACATTATCGCTGGCTTTTTCATATCGTTTTCATAAACTTCTTTGTTCATTGAGACTTAAATCGATCTCTTTAAATCTTTAGATTTCCAGTAAATTCTCGTCGAACATATCATTCAACGAATCTTCAGCGACCGTAATTAAAAACCACAGGACATGAGAATAATATGACGTTTATTGCAGTTGTCGCTGGTTAATGATGTCTTGACAAAATGAAACGAGCGAAGAGCAGAATAACTTGATAGATTGGAAGATATTCTTCTAATAAATGACAAATCCGCAATCAAATTAATCTTAATCAAAATCTTCAAGTTTAATCTTCAAACCTTCAAAAATAAAGCAACAACATAAAAAGACCTCTAAGTACAGAAATTATTTTAGGAAATCGATGATCTTCTCGGTTAATAGGTTCATAGTTTCATGTTTGCAAGTTTCTTTCTTTAACAAAATTTCCCAAATTTTACAGTAAGCATATCAAATATGATACGGATGGAATAAAAAAGTAACCTTCGAGATCGTTTAACACCAGAGTGCAATTTTATATCGTGCGGGTTAACACGGAATATATACAAGTTATCGGTCAGTTCGTCAACCCCAGAGAGGTTCGTAGGTAGCTCGACGAAGGTTAACGGATAAACTACGATAAATAAGCATCGCGATGGAGGAAATTATTTCCAAGTTAGATCGCGCGAGAACTTATTCTCGTCTGCTATTTGCATTCGCTCGATTCGCCACTATGCTCCTCCCGTAGTCACACGATCGCGATTTCCTTTTAGAAGCCCACTGTGATTTTCTAGTATTGATTCGCCGGCTGCTTGTATACGCAAAGACCGATGCAAGCGATATATACCCAACGACGCTTGCATGTTCGTAAAATGTTATATTTTTCCACGCCGTCATCATCCTTCGCGCATGGCCTACTTGGCTTCGTGTAAAAAGGGCTCGGCTCTAAATCGGGAGCAAGTTTACACTGCCCATCTCTCGCTCTAACTTTATCGACCATCCACCAATAGTGATACCTACACGCCCCCGTTCCAACCGTTTGCCCAAAAAAACGATCGTTCCGATTTCCTTCGATACGCATTCGATCAACCGAGATGAGAGATGCACTTCGCGCGCGAACCTCGAATCTGCCACGTTTTCTTCGAAACGCTATCTCTTGACTAGAGTCACAGGTGCATGTGGATCCAAGGGGATGGCTCGTTAAATACTTTGCTCTTCCTGGATTTACTTAAGTTTCGTTTAACTTGGGTTTTCACTCTCAAATACTACAGTAACGTTGAATAAGGCGCTACGATAATTCACGTAAGATCGTTGAAGATTGGGATACGTAATTGTGTTTTATATCGTACATTCTTTATGATAAGAACCGGTAATGAAACTAAATTAAAATAATACTCTTGAAATTAAGTAATCTAAAATTCAGTCATTACGTGTCTCTAATAGGCTGACGATATCAGTCGACGATTAATTCTAACTAGGACTTAACCTTAGGAGTTAAAAAGTTGCGATATAAAAAAATGCATACCTTGTTTCAGGTAATTTTCATTAGAACGATTAACATTTTTTCGGTCGATAATCATTACGACTGGTGACGAAATATCTTTTATCGATGGCGAAATATTTCTTTTACTCTCGACCATCGTTCGTTTTTATTAATATTACCGATAATTAATATCTAGTATTAATATTAAAGGTGGTACAGAGTAATAACAAAAAATCTTTTTCTTACCATCGATAGCATTTATTGGTATCGCTTTATACCAACAAGATATATATCTTCCTTTCTACCAAAAAATTACATTCAACGATGAATCGTCTTTAAAACGATCGAAAAGAAGAAAAAAATCATCGATGTAGAAACCGACTTCGTATGAATGACAGACGAAAATAAATAAGCTACTTGATCGACGTCGTAAAGAAAAAATAGAGACGAAGCCGGCTTGACTATGAATCGGGTTGGATGCGCGAAAACTAAATTTACCGTCAGCCGGACAAATGTCGCGGATAGAGACGCGGTTTTTTTCGAGTTAGCTTAGTCAGTCTGGGATCTGAACGCGAAGTGCAGCGTGCAGCCAGGCGTGCGGCGGGGGCTTTCGTGCGTGGAATAGGCTCAAGGCTGCAGCGGTGCAACGTCGAGCAGCTAACTACTCGCGGTATACTACCTACTACTGCTTACTGCCGGTCTGCGGCCTGCTACCTGCTCTCCCGATCGGTGATCGATCAATCGGATCTGATAGGATCGAGAGAACTTGGTGCGGAGAGGCGCTGACGTAGAACGACGAGTATCCGCCAGGGAAAGATGCATCTCTTTGAGATCCTCTCGCGTCACTTAGCGTCGAAAGACGCCTGCCGTGGGATTATGCCACGTTCTCAACTGTTAACCTGTTAACTCGTCAACGTATATTTTCCATGCCACTCATCGATACGCGTATTGATCGATCGTTTCGTTCGTTTTCAGGGCAAACGTTCCATTAAATCGATATTTTTCATATTTTTCAATTTTGTTTTAGTTTCTCGTATTTTTGGCATATGAAATTTTGTTTTAACTAATTCATATCATTGGGTTTCGAACTTTTTAATATTACGGTTACGATTATCGTTACGATATAGTTCGGCCCATTTCTCGTATTTTTGGCATATGAAATCAATTTTTTGTTAAATCGCGCAAGAAGAAGCAATTTTATGGAGTTTAAAGAAATTAACGTATTTTGTTATATTTAGCAACATGTTAAACCAGGTTTTTCTAAATCTCTGATTTGTGTGCTTCTGTAACGTATTTACTATACTAGTATATTTTTTTATTTTGATAGAACTTGATGTATCAACGTATTTAATTAATTTACTCAATAACTCAGGTAGAACGATCCATCGTAACATTTATATTAACGAATCGACGTAGCGCTATTTTTTAATTAATCCAGATACTGATAGTGTGTTACATACACAGGTACATAGCAGGTATTGCATACGATGCTACATATTTCCTAGAACGTTGCATTTAAACATTTTTTCGCGATAGCCAAAGTGCTTTCGATGTTTACACATTGCAACGTGATTGTATCACGTAGGGCGCCAATTGGCAGTCTTGGTAGATAACGCAAGTTTTAATTAGATCAATTGGCTTGTCCGGTCAATGAAGCGTTGAAAAGTACTTTTATTATATCATGTTTATACAGACAAAGACGATATTCGACCTAATTAAAATTACATCGCCTTCGTCTACTTTTATCTTTCGGTTTAGCAGAAGTTTCTCATTGGAAAATTGAACAACAATAGAAGTAAACTCGTGATCCGGTAAACAGGTTGAAAATTAGTTGCTTCCCT
Organism: Bombus soroeensis; assembly: GCA_014737365.1. Classification (NCBI taxonomy): domain Eukaryota; kingdom Metazoa; phylum Arthropoda; class Insecta; order Hymenoptera; family Apidae; genus Bombus; species Bombus soroeensis. The sequence continues at coordinate 2,664,161 of JACXIL010000025.1, read as the reverse complement.
CGTTAAACGCGTGATGTATCAGTTTCAAAAATGTTTCTTATCTGTCTCCTCGACATTTTATCGTTCACAGTTATGCATATCCAATTATGCAATGATAAGGAGGCTCTCTACAAATTAAATCGATGTAATTAAATGACTGAGGAGTATTACTAGTAACCCAGAAGCCTGATTAACAAGAATAAGTTCGGATAGTAACAGAGACATTGCGTTAAGAATACCATCAGGCTATCGCTTATCTGATATCGCGGGGAATCAATGTTTTGCACGATTTCAACAAGCTTGCTCTTTCCGCTATAACGTTTATAATACGATCAGTAAATGAATCATCGACGATAGTCTTTGCACAGTCGATGTTTCTCGTTGATTATTAAACGTTACGTAAATATGCAGAAGATCGACGAGTATGTAATTTATGTCATCGTGTTAACTGTAGCATCAAATTCTGCTCGAGTGACGTAAATTGAAACGCGATTAAAAATCGGAGATCCAGAGCTTTCGTTACAATATGCCACGAGAACGAGACGTTGTAATCGATGTTGTAATTCTTCGTTACATTAAGTTATCTTTGACTCGTGTAAATTGAAACGCGATTAAAAATCGGATATCCAGAACTTTCGGTACGATATGCGACGAGAACGAGACATTGTAATCGATGTTGTAATTCTTCGTTACATTAAGTTATCTTTGACTCGTGTAAATTGAAACGCGATTAAAAATCGGATATCCAGAACTTTCGTTACAATATGCCACGAGAACGAGACGTTGTAATCGATGTTGTAATTCTTCGGTACATTAAATTTTCTTTGACTCGTGTAAATTGAAACGCGATTAAAAATTGGATATCCAGAACTTTCGTTGCAATATGCCACGAGAACGAGACGTTGTAATCGATGTTGTAATTCTTCGTTACATTAAGTTTTCTTTGACTCGTGTAAATTGAAACGCGATTAAAAATCGAAGATCCAGAACTTTCGTTGCAATATGCCACGAGAACGAGACGTTGTAATCGATGCTGTAATTCTTCGTTACATTAAGTTTTCTTTGACTCGTGTAAATTGAAACGCGATTACCGATCGCTCAATCGAGAACTTCATATAGTTTCGTAACAAGCTGCCTTCATGGTTCCATGAAAGCAAGAGGCGATTCTTATTGTAATTTAATTTTCTTTCTCTCCCTTTTTCTTCACCGGTGGATTCGCGTATTTCCATGCAAGTGCAAGAGCGGCAGTGCGCACTTCTTACTATTCGACGTGCATTAATTGGATGGTAAGAGCGAACCGCGTTCCCCGCGTGAGCGGAATTCCAGTCTAGTAAGCATACAGTTGCTCGGTACGAGCTTTAAAACGTTTCCCAGCCTGTAATACACGATCGACTCTTCAACGAAAACGAAACCGATCCTCGAACGGCGTTATTGTCTCCGTGCTACTTTCTTCTTGCTTTGTATTTCTATTTTCTTACTACGAGAAGGTCAGGTGCCGTTCGAAAGAGATCGACGCGCGTAATAACGAGCGAAAATAAAAATACGAATTAATTTGTTACTTCGCGTTGAATAGCTGCGAGATATCCACGCTTTTCTCCCCAAGTTTGACTCATCGCGGTGCCGCGATATTTATAGCGATACCAAGCAATTTTCTTGGAATGCCTGCGATCGACGTTTCATCGAACTGTTCAGATCCGCCTATTACCGAGCAACCACCAACCTATGTAGCTGCAGCCCCTTCTTTTCTTTTATTGCCTATTTCAACCACCGTTTGGTTATGGTTATACATAGTGGGTGTTCTGACGAATCGTCGTTCTGACGAATACGTCAAACGCATAAAGAACAATCGAACATATATATATGTTACCACATAGATTCTCGCGACTAGAATGCTTATGCGATTACAAGTTATTTCAAAGCACAAACGAACAGGATATACTATACGAGCTAGCCATAAAATATTCAGTACAAAGTACTCCTTTATTATAGGATTATTTATTCAGAAATGTTGGAAATTAGCATTTTCAATGATTTCTATGCTATATGATAAATTTAGTGATAGATGGATCTATTTACGGTGGATTATTTCACGTGAACTTAATGCAGTAATGTGATATAAGTAAGACAACTAAATTGATAATTCACGACTCATAAAAACTCGATAACTCTCGACTCGCAATTAACTAACTCCTCGCAATTCGACTCGCAATTAACGATCGCCGATTAATTCGTCTTTCTCCCCTAAGCATCCCTTTGTCGTCTTCTCATACTCTCACCACGTACGTGTTCTGTAACCGTCCGCGATCATGGTCACGTGCGCTTTCTTCCGCGTAAATATTCGTCTGAAGGACCGACGACACATTGACGGGCCGCTTTGCCCATTGAAGTTTCTCGACCCTTTCGGCCTATCGGCACTCAGGCTCTCTCGCAACATTGTCTATAGTTGACCCGATATTTCTTAGACAATCTGTCCACGATACTATTTCCATTTTACCATATATTTAGCGAACGAAACGTATTCGTATTTACATTCCATTTCTCTAATACCGCCGGGAGAGACATGAAATTTCATGGGTATGGCAGACATCCGAGACATTTTATTCGTCAAAACGAACAGTTCGTCCAATCATATATCCACCGTGATCGTAGTCTTGCCCTTCCAAACGAACGAAACAAACAGGATTTTGATAGATTTACTATCCGTACAGAAAGAAATCTTCCTTTACACCCAAGAAAGAAACTTCATTAAAAACAGAGTACAAACGCAAGGTAGAATTATCCAATTTAGAATGCTACCCATAGGAATACTAAGAAACGGTGTATATGCGAGTAGAAGGGACGGTGAAAAAAAAGATGATATACAAATTACACATAGCGTGGAATGGAAGGAAGGTGGGAAAGTTAGTCGAGAGGGAGAAAGAAAAGGGAGTTAACGACGCGATCCAGAGGGAGCATACTCGCGGAGCAGCGAAGTGAACCGGCGCGTCGAGTGGGGGCAAGGGTGAGCCGTGGCACGACGACGACGGCGACGACGACGACGACGCGCGCGATGGTGACGGCGTCAGTGACGGCAACGAGCTGTGTCGGACAGCGGGGAGGGGAGAGGCGCTTGGTTACTCCGCGAGCAGAGGCGGCGCGCCACTGTTCGAAGGGTAGAGAGTAGGGGAAGGGCGGCGGTGTGGAAGAAGGGATGTGGCGTGGTGGTGAGGGAGGGACGCGAAGAGTGCGGTCAAGTGTACTGGGTAACTAGGTCAATGAGAGAACCGAGAGAGCGACGTTGTTGCGGGAGCACGAACGTGGCGCTGCGAGAATTCTCTTTTCTATTCTCTCCTCTCTTTCTCGTCTACGTGTGTATGTATATCTGTCTCTGCTCCTCTAGCCATCGTCGGACGTTCCACGATGCGGCGGAAAGCGCCGTCCGTTCGTTCGACGCAGTTCTATATTCCTGCTCGTCACTGCCGTCCCATTAAATGGTTCGCCGTTGTTGACTCGCTTAATCTTTGCCGCGCGCGTAGTCGCGTTGGGTCGTCTGTACGGCGGGATGGCACGCAGCTAAGGAGCTATTACGGTTATCAACTTCCTGTGTGCGTTGGAACCCCTCGCAGTTTCCGCTCGTCCCGTGTCACCGGCGCAGACACCGTTCAGACGTCGGACCTGATATTCGCGTCGAAACGCACCTTGGCGAATTAGAGCAGGGAACGTGGTTAGGAATGATCCGTTTTCTTCGATGGATCGCGCGTACAAATCGAAAAACGTTCTAGACGCATCGTTGCTTTTTATATCCCTGGGGGAAGAAGAGCGTATGCACTTACGTACGCGCATGATACGCTCGAGCTTGCGTTACGCAACGCGTGCGGCGTATTGTTCACGATATAGATTTTGATTCCATTTTTCCTGCTGTTGAGTCATAGGATGAATATTTTTATCGTTAATTATGCTAGCACGATTGTATTGTTCGTATATGTATAAGAATTTGTTGTTATCGTAGAAGCATTGAATTGATTCGTATAGCATAGCTATACGGTTGTTTAATAGGATATTTATGCTAGTTAAGTCTCCGGCGTACGTATAAATTTAGCAGCGCGCGTATGTAATTATTCGATGCTTTTACCGTAACACGTTGTAACAATAATATTAGCATTCGAAGCGTTCGGTCGGATCGTAAACGTAAACGAGAAGATGTGCGCGCACGCGTCGCCCCGTACTCATCGGCACACTTTTAACACACATCGATACCGGTAGTACAAGGTGGTCCAAGTGCATCGGGTAAATGGGTCAAGCGAATTAATTCTGGTTGGCGAGCTGCACTTTGTGTCTCGGTGCATGACGAAAGAGTCGCGCGGGGCGTACCGTGGTAGGAAAGACTTGGAGGAAAAACGCGAAGGTACGGGTAGATATAACCATCACCGTACTTGCGATTGTTTAAAACATTCTATTTAAAATATTCACGAAAATACGTTCTTCTTCGTTCTCCACTTTTCCTTTTTTACTTTTTTTTTTGTTTTTTTTTTTTAAATTAATTAAACACAAAGAATTCCGAATACTGAAACAGTTCGTTCTTAAAATATACAATTTACCATGCCTAAGGGAATTCTATTCTTTTCAATGTTACTTCTTTCCCGAAATGGAAATTCCCGGAAACGAGGCACAAAAAATCAGCATACAATCTATCGTCGAAGATAAACAGGGCAATCGTAGAGGCGCTATTTATGCTTCCATGCCTACATGAATTTTGAAATTACTTCTCGTAATGATTAATTATCATAATACCGTGGATAATGACCCTGCCGCGCGTGAGACGCGCCGTAATTGCGCCGGTAAAATTGCAACGTGTTGATGGCGTGTGGTACGAACCTGGTAATGAACGTAACCCGCGCGAAAATATAAAGAATGGAAGAGAAAAAAGGGGACAAAAAACAGAAAGCAAGAAGAAGAAAATACAAAAAAAAGAGAGAAGCATACTCCAAGTATATCAGTATACAAAGTTCTTAATAGGTCGTCCGATATGTAGGATGTAAGATAATATTTAAATTTTAGGTTAGAAGCGCTTCGTAATATATCGAGGTGTCTTTGAATTTCTACGTCGACGTTGTTAAATAAGCCATCTGTCGACAGGCATATCGTATCGACGAACTTCCTTTTCAATACGAAGCCGTACATCTGCAGTCGAATCGGTAAATCAGTCAGCTCCGAGACGATATTACAACGACGAACAATTTTATCATTCGATAAAATTCCACCGATGGAGAATCTATAGAAGGATCTATAAAAATATCAAAATTCGATCGAAGAGGAAGAATAAGAAGAGACTTCTCGCTGAAGGATCGATGCAAGCTCGATCGAAGCGTGGCGAGAGAATGCTCGATGGAAACGAAATGCTCGGTTAAAAGTAGCCACGCTCGTGTTTACACGCAATCGACTGCGATACCTTCTTACCGAGCGTTTCTCCACACACTGGTGGCGCGTGTGTGTGCGCGCCGGATTAGACGGCCGCGCGAACGTGTGGGTGGCCGTGCACGTGGGTACAACGCGAGTTTAGAATTATGCTCTATAAGTACACACGTATAAAATCGTACTACGTCGGTGGCACGCATGCGGATCTACGAGCGTTGGTAACGCGGTGCCAGCCAGGAATCAGGTCACTCGTATCAAACTGACCTACATACCGTTATCGGCCGTATTATCGCCTTTGATAAAGCGCTTATTAAACGTACAATTATGTCGGGGAAAGATTCAAGGCGTCCACTGCTCTTCCTCTCTTTCTCGCTCTCTCTTTGTTTGTATATGTTGCGCGTATATACATGCGTGCGTGATTTGTTCGTATAAGTTGTGTGTATGTACGTGCGCGCGTGATTCTTCTGGACGATCTCTTTCACTGGAAGATAGCATGCGAGTGGTGTTTCTTCTTTGATCAAAAGACCGATGGTGGATTAGGTAGGATTATCGATTCGATTCGATTCGTCGTTACGTGTATCCTTCACCCGATAGCCTGACGACCACGTCGGTAATAATAACGCGGGGTAAAAACACCTCCCCAACATGCTAAAAATAACGAGCAACAACGACACGGATGACCTCACGCTGGCCACCGTCCTTCCTCGACAGTTCGAACTCTTCAACTTGACCTGGATAGAAAAAATTATTGCTGGCCGTTAGATTTGTCGCGACTCACTTTTCGTTCTTAAATCTCGATCTATCGTGTGGCAATGCGCGGGAAGATTTTATATTTCGTTTTACGTTCGAAGATCGTGATATTTTATTTCTTTTCTGTACTTCTTTTTGCGTCTCCCTGTTTTTCTTCTTACGACTCATTAAGTTTGATTGCCATGATTATATAAACGTGTTTCTACATATTTCGGTTGATACCTTCGTTGAAAATAACAAATTACTTCCATGAAATTGGTTTATTCGTAACGATCTGTTCAACGGTAACCGGCGTTAATTGCTCGACAACGTTTAGTTTCGCTCATGTCACCTCCGCTTCACTTCTATAATTAACATTATCGTAGTCCATATATTCGGAACTCCGTCGATAAATCCACCTTTATCTTGCATTATGAATTACGATATATACGATATACATATTCTTCGCCCGTATATCTCTCCACGATGACGTTCGCCAACTAATTCGTCGTATCGGAAAAACGAACCGCTCAGATATATATACGAATTTGCAAGTCTTAATTAGTTTTGAAGCTATGTTAGAAAAAAATGATCGCGCGCGTGACCGGAGCGGTATCACGAGAGTTTCACGCAAGGTGGTCCTTCTACCACCGTGGCTCGTCACTGCTACGTGACGAGAGAGACGCCGTGGAAACTATTTACGGGCTTTGACGAAATAAAAGTTACCGCGGGTATCAAGGGAACGTAACAAAGATCGCGGTCGAGCGGAAGAGAGACGCGCACAGACAGGCATATTACGTAGGCGAGCTCGCCAACGAAAGTGAGAGCGGAGAGAGAGAAAGAAAAATCTCGCGACTGCAAACAACAGCGAGGAGGAACGAAGAGAGAGAGAGAGAGAGAGAGAGAGATAGAGAAAGCACAAGAGGAAAGAGCAAGACGAATAAGAGAGTTGGCTTACTTCGACTCGCCGCGAGTTAACCGAACGTGAAACGACTCCCCGCGTCTCTTTCTCTCTCTCGTAACCGCTTAACGTAACAGCCGTAACTAGTACCATTGCCAACGAAAGCTATCATGGAAAGTAAAAGCGGATGAGCCACTTTTCGCGCGTCACGAGCCTGTGGCTGCTGCCTGGCTGCTGACTAACCAAGGAAAGACAAAGAGAGCTATGGCTCTACGAGTAGCGTAACAGCCTACTAGCTATCCGACCGTGGAGGAAAGAGAAGGAAAGAACTTTCGCCCATTCATCGGTCTACCGTCTACCAGCGTCTCCGCGGCTCTTGAACCGACACTGCTGGATTACTATTAAGGCCTAATGTACCGTCTTCTACATGCGATATAAATACACGGCTAGGCGCGAACACGAGCCGCATCCAGCCGAGGTGGCTGCAGGAGTTGGCACGTGCGGATATGCGTTTACGTGCTCGTTCCGATGCGCATGCGCAGCTCTCGCACGCCACCGTCGACAAATGCCTCCGCGTGCTGTTCCACTGGCGTGCTGTTTTCCGACAGTGACACGTTTTGTTTATTATCCACGTTTTATTGGTTAGGTTTTCAGATTTAGCGACACATTTCAGATCTTTTTCTGCATTGGAGGTTTACTCATCTTTGGTACTTATTAGCGCATACCTTGTACTCTAGTGATCGTTTCAACAATGCTGCAAACGCAATTACGTTTTTATACTGTGTCTTCGTATTAAGATGGAAAATGATGCATCGCAATGATGGCTATCGGGTATTGTTATTCGTTGATCTTTTTGACAATTGTACGCTTAATTAACGATTAATAACGAAACTAGTATTACTTGTATTGTGTTACTTTTTAGTCACGTGACTCTGTTGTGGATAGCGGTTCTCGTGCATAGAGATATATACGTCAAATCCTAGGCACAAACGCGTGTATACGTTCTCACTGGTCTGCCTCACCCAACACTGTCTGGCTCGGACAGAGATTATTTTCTCCGGGAAATTACCGGTCATTACAGTCACTGATCATTATTATTGGCCTTACTTCTCGAAGACCTGCTCTCGTGTACTCGATTCGCTTTCCAACCTTGAGCGTTATCCCGTTTGCGACCGATACATACTCCTACGGGAGAGGAAGATCTCGATCGTGCGTTCAGCCTCTGCTTCTCCAACGAGACGATCGCTTTCGCCGCAATGGCACGCTCGTTCCGCGTGGATCGCCAATTTTTAATCATACCGAGCGATTTTTCGGTCAAGGTCGCTGATGTCCTTGGCTTTTCTTAATCGTGATCAATGATAAAAAAAAGAGACCAGCGCCGGGTTGCAGCTCAAGGTGTGCACAATCAATGCCCGATGTGGCGGACAGATACATAAATTGCGTGCACGGTAACTCGCGAACCAAACTCGCAATGGACTAAATACATAAATATGATTCGCTTGTTAACGAAGCATAATAAACGGCAATGAATACCTTTATCGTCCAGCGAAGAACGCGAACTTTCACATTTCATCGTCGCGTCGTTGGCGTTTGAACAATCGTGTCTTTGTAAGGTTGTCGCGTGCACGTGTTGGTACAGTCGAACCTCGCCAGCTCGAATCTCAAGGGAAGAACTAGAATGCTGGAGTTATGGAGATTTCGTCTTATTTTTTCCAGCTCGCAGTTTCTCGAGTAGGAAAGATTTAACAAACGAAAGTCACGTAAAAAGATTTTTTAACGCAGTTAATATTTTCCGGATGGAAGAGCATACAGGAAAGAATACTATAGGTGCGTTTTTGTTGATTTTCTGGCATAATGGCTGCAAAGAAGTATGTTAATATAAAATAATTAAAGAAGCATTAATTATTATATAATATTAATAAGGGATAATTGGCAATATTAGTGTAATTATGTTAATTAATATCAGTCTACAAATACGTAATTAACGTTTTTACATGTTCAAGAAAATGATAGAAATATATTTAATGTCTAAAAATATGTAAAACATAAGTATACAGTCTGAACGGTCATCTGAAGCAATATATTAAGCGTTAAAAATAGCCTCACTGAATATTTAGGCTTATTTGTATAGATAATTGACAATTTGTAGTAATCATAATAATATCAAATCTCGTTACTCGAATGCTAATGGAATTTCAAAATGTTACGTATAAGCCGTAATATATTCACGAGAAGTTCCTACAAATGTTCGAATATTTTTTTAAGCATCTGCAACAAGCAAAGCATGTTCCTTTAACGTGATGGTAGAATACAAAAATTTTAGGTACTAGGATTCGGGTCGTTCAAAACGATCGACGCTCCAGCAACGATATTATAATAAAATGTTCGTAACTTGCTCGTAAGACAGACAGCTCATTGAATAAGAAGAACCTTGTGTGAAATTATTTTAAGCTCGTTTAAGAATGAGAATATTCGATGGACATTAGGACAACGACGAATAACGCTCGAATATTTAAGCCTTATCGAACAATTAGCGAATATTATTTAGCCTAATGACAGAAACAAAAATGCCTATAATAATAAAAATAATAATAATAATAATAATAATAATAATAAAAATAATAATAATAATGATGATGATGATGATGATGATGATAATAATAATAATAATAATAATAATAATAGTAATTTTGATCTACTGCCGTTATCCGCTAACTATTCTCGCGATAACTCGACGAGAATATTTTAAAAATAGCAACCGGCTAGATACGTATGTATTTACTTATTATCGTGTACGATTCGATAAAAACTTTCATTACACCATAGCAAAGAAGAAACGGATGGAATACGTTATCTGAGAACGTTACGTATGTGTATAAACGACAGAAGAGATCGGTCACATGGATCGTGTATATTATTTTATTATCTTGGTTCCAAGTATAGAAGCTTTGAAATCTTTTATGACGCTAGCCTAGGAACTGAGCGAAAATATCATCTTTACTATATCTTTACTATATAGATCGAAAAAGCTTTTCTTAATCCTGCTGAGTACTTTGGACCATTTTCCATCGAGTCGCATTTTTCTATCCTTAGAAAAATCGTTAAAAAGAATCGCTACTGATATGTATAATTTCTTGTTTCAGTTCTATGGTAAAGACTTTTCGAAACGTTAAAAGTCCTTGTTCGGTTGTAACAAAAGCAAGACTTGGACAAAAAATAATTGTGCTGTATCAGGTAGAAATTGAGACGAACGTTACAAAAAACATGTCTCTATACCTTTAACGAGGTATAATTATTTGACATTTGAGCGCGAATAGTAAAGGACATAAATCTTAGATTGTATTTGAAGCATCAACCCCGTTCATGTTCGTTTTTAAAATTCTCTGGTGGCTCTTCATCTCGAGCTCTGTGTCGCTTCTCGGAGCAACAAGCAAGCGTCGAAACGGGCGGAAGTCTTTTTCTACAGTAGCTGTTTTTCTCCCGGTTGTTCTTCACGGATGAGCTGGGCTGGATTTTCGGGGGCGTCAAGCATCACGGGCCAGAAATTTCAGCTTTACTGCTGTCGTCGTCCGCCTTTTTCTGGAAGACGCTCCAAAGGGAAAATTTTACGGAAAGTAGTGGAAAGTACACGTGACGGTTACAGTGATCTACCAGTAAAAGAGAAAACGCAGTCTTGCGCCAGAGACGATTGTCATCGAGGCACTGGGTTACTAGAGGCTTCCCCGTAGCGAATTGCACGCAATAATTTTCGACAGTATTTCCAAATATTTACGTCCATCCTTAATTTATGAACTGACAACCCTGGTGAGAAATCGGCAACGCGCCTCGGCACAACTCTTCAAGAAAGATATACAGGACCGGCTATCTTATTCGGAGAAATATCTGGCCAGGTAGTCGAGGACATTCCTGTAATTTAGTTTCTTTCTAGAAAGGCGCAATTGCCTTTTTCTGTCGTTTTCTTATCTGACATAAGATGTATTCAATAGAATCCCTGTTTTACGTTTGTTAACTATCTATTTTATCGGTTTATGCCAGGCTGATGGTATTGTCAGAAACTGAAGTACAGAAGAAAAACAAGATTTATACATATAAGGAGAACATGTAAGGAAAAATATTGAGTTATTGAACAGAGCAATAATTTTTTCTAACTTACCATTGTTTACTTTATCTGATACTTATGGCATAGGTATTGAGTAAAAGCACTTCAGACAGTAAATTTAATGGTGAAAGTTTCCCTTGACGTTTATTAATTTCTACCTCCGTCCAGTCTACTATAATACAAAATTCGTTGTTCCAACATTTCTTATATTTCATTTTTTATATTTTATATGTTTTATAATTCTCGTATTTTGTATAAATCCACTCGACAAAAATTTCTCAATTATTCACAGCTACAACCAACCCTCGGAGAAGAAGTTGACAGCTGTCCGCACCCCATGTAACTTTAATCAAATTTATTTGAAACCAAACAATGCTTTGATGTCCAACGTAGAAACGTATTGAAAGAACCATATTTTTCGACCCTTTTTCTCCCCCATTTCTACGTCGTTTATCTCGTAAAAGAAAGTCACAGAACAAACGGAAGTACGGTGATCGAGCACGTCTCATGGACGTTGTTGGCCGAACGGGATAATTTTCCATGGCAACGAAACTGTGCCGAATCTCCTCGCGCTTTTTACCCGGATTCGTTAGTTCGCCGCCCGTTCACGGCTCGAGGTCCATTTCGCATTCCATCGTGTGTCCCAGTTGCAAGGTAATAAAAATGGGAGACGACAAGCACCGAGAGGGTCGTCTGGGGTATATACATGGTCACACACGGATAACATGCATACGTGTTGCGCGAGGGGGTACATCCTTGCAACTTGCACACAGAAACTGGTCTACGCGTCCTTTGCCGTAGAACGCGATGGATGTGCACGCGCGCACGCGCTTCTTCGTTACACCGCGATACGCGTGTGTATGTTTCATACGTACATATGTTCGTGTAATACGTTGCAAGACACATGCAAGAAAGATCATGCATTTACACAGGATCGTGTGTAACGATGTGTCTGTGTGTACGTGTGTGTGCTCTAGCGTCGTGTGTGGGTACATGCGCATACACGTTAATGCACACACAGTTACACGTGGTCTCGCGATATCCCATGTGGGTAAGTGTGTCAAGGACGTGCGAACTGGCCTGCAAAACGTCAGTTCGCGTTTCGTAGATGAAACAATCTCTCTCTCTCTCTCTCTCTCTCTCTCTCTCTCTCTCTCTCTCTCTCTCTCTTTCCCTGCGTTTCTTTTATTCGATTCGTTTTGTTTTTTTTTCCTGGTGACAGAGAATGAAATTTTATTGTAAAATGTTGGTCGTAAGAACGAAGATGCGAGAAAGAGAACTCGCGGATAAAAAAAATGTTGCTTGGACCGCGCGATTTCGCGAAACGAGAGCGACAAGGAATACGAAGGTTCCGTTCGAAGGATATCGAAAATATCGCCACCCACCTGCTCGATGATTTAAGATCCTTCGCGCGACCTTATGCGTCGACGCCGAGGATCCCCGCGAAAGTAATATCGAAACTTCACGAACTCGTTCCAGGAATGAAAATTTCATAGCCACGTCCTTGTTATGGCGACCGCGTCGCCCTAAACGAATTCGACGGTTTCGGTCGTATGACAAAAATATATTACAATCTCTCTTTTTCTTTCTTACGTACGTGCCAGTGTATGCAAACCTGTATGTATAAGGATATACGTGTACGTGTACAACACAGCACAATGAGTTAGATTTTACTTTTAGTTTCGAAAATGGGATTGCGGAGTGGGGCGGTCCTTGGCACACTTCACACACCGAGGCACGTTGCTCACGGAGTAAGAGCCGAGGGAAAGAGAGAGAAAGATCACACCAGCTCATATTCTTTGCGACGAATATTACGAGTTACAGATACCATACCTGCATTGTTAATATCGAGATGGTAATCGTTAGAAGACGATGTGGATAGTTCTATTTCTTCTTCTTTTTTTTTTCCCCCCCGGCAGAGAGCTAGGTTGACCTTAATATGCTTATTAACATTCTATCTTCACAACCTGATACTGTTCGATCTATTAAAGGAAGATTACTTCCACTGCTTGTCTGAATACGATCATGAAATAATCCGACGGAAATAAATCATATATTCTATATGTATATGTACACATCGTATCCTTCTGCTTCGAGTGTAACGTTATGCAAATATATTAGCTTTAAAAAAAGCAGACAATTGTTTTTTAATTACTTTTAATCGAATGTTATCGATAAGAAAATATTTTATCCATCGAACCTATCAGCAAGAAGAATGATACTGCTCCTCTTATATTAGTTCCATTTTTCATTTCGTTCGAGATACGATCTTCTTAGAACACAAACTGATCCACTTTGCTTTTTATTAATTTCTTAAGCTCGCCACATCGGTGCATAATTAATATTCAATTCTTGAGGAACGGATATCATCCTACTTGCATAAGTTCATCCGTCACAAGAAAGTAACAAATAACGGTAAACTCCGAGGTAAATTGTTTTGTAACATCATCATCTTCCTGCACCTTTCAATTTATGAAGATGATCGATATGGTCTCCGAATGGATCATTGAAGTCTTTACGAAATAATAAGTAAATATTTCAAATTGAACGAAGAGGAACAAAGATGATACAAAGAAGGTGGATAAAACTTTGTTCTTCTTCGATTGATTTTTCGAATCCTTTCTTGTATGTCCGTGTATTCGAAAACTGTGACGTGTTTCCCGTATTTGCGTCAAAGGAAGAAATGTATCGCACATGCAGCAAACGTAATTCCTACAAAAGCGTGGAACCGCAGGTCTATCAGTGGTTAAATTACTTCCGATAGCCAAGAACGCGATAGCAATTCCGCGTGCATTCTCGCGCTACCTACTCGTCTAGTCGAGTAGGGCGTTTAAAGGATCAGCATGATGCTAATTGACCCAGAAATAGCATAATGCCGATAATGGTCGCATAATTTCAACTTATACGGGTAAAGGACTCGCACTTTTCAGCCTTGTCATAGCACGTAGTTGTTCTCGTGCTTGTTCGTCCATCTGTGTACCCAGTAACTTTATATTACAAATCGACCAAGCTACCACACAATCTACCAGTTCGTAACGCAACTCTCTCTCTCTCTCTCTCTCTCTCTCTCTCTCTCTCTCTCTCTCTCTCTCTCTCTCTCTCTCTCTCTCTCTCTCTCTCTCTCTCTCTCTCTCATAATATATACCCACGTAACACGTTCAATGACAATTTCATTAAACATCAAACTGAATAAGTAATTTTCGTAATCTTGCCCGATTGAAATTATGAGGACAGTTTTGTAGAGTTCGAATCTAACGAAATCGTCTACTTATCGCGTGTCGAAATAAAATAGAACCCCTGTATAATCATTTATAATTCCCGAACGTATCGGTGCGCGCGCCATTTACATTTCCAGAGTTTCTGGGTCACAGCTTTCACTTTCTTTCGTCGGTTCTTCCGCCCTTTCGACTGGCCGAAGCGCGGCCGCGGCCCTTTTCCCTTTCGTTCCATCCTTTCTCTCTTTTCTTTTCTCTCACTCACGCGCTATTTATTTTTCTTTGTCTATCTTCTGCTTCGTTCTTTTTTTTTTCTTTCCTCTCATTTGGTTTCTACCGTCACACAGCGATGATCGTGATTTAACGTGACATGCAATGGAACACAGAGAGGCCCGACCTCTTTATTCTTTCTCAATGCTCCGGTAGAAATAAAATGTGTTGCATGTGTTGCACGATGGTCGTGCCCGCGGCACCACCACAACGATACCGTGCAAGTATATACACGCGTTTCCGATTTGCACCCGAAGGAACAAAGCGAGAAAATAACCTGTGTGCAACCGCGTTTCGGCGCTGCACAAAGTGGTACACAATGAGGAACAGGATGTAGGATCGATCCTATGCTTCTTCCACTGTTACTCGTACCCCATTTTAGTAGTTTAACAGGTACGCTACCGATGTAGAATCAAAATATTTTGGTTGTCATAATTTTTCTTTAGAAAATGCAAATTTACTCTGATGCACT
Organism: Bombus soroeensis; assembly: GCA_014737365.1. Lineage (NCBI taxonomy): Eukaryota > Metazoa > Arthropoda > Insecta > Hymenoptera > Apidae > Bombus > Bombus soroeensis. The sequence goes on along the minus strand of JACXIL010000025.1, from coordinate 2,649,102 downwards.
TTTCATTTATAGATAGTGGATGAAAAATTGATTTTCTTACGCATTACGATTCTTATTTTAACGTAAATTACATACTCTCGTGTATTTCTCGATATCTTCGCTATTTTTCTATTGCCAAAGTTCTGGACAAAGAATTACGTTTCTTTCTTACTTTTGTTAAGCTCGTTAATTTGGAATAGGCGAATACAGCCAGTTGATAGTTCTATTTAAAAAGGGACATTGTTAACAAGTTGTTGCGAGGGCCCGCGAAAATGGAAAGAGTTTTAAAGGGATATTCAGCAGATGTTAATTTGGATTTCGCGCAAGCGCGCCATTACTTCTCCGACGAGTACAATTAACAGAACAAACTTTCCTGCTCGAGCTTCGTAATTAACATTTAGCCATGAGCCAGCGTCTATCGCCATCTTTCGCTACATTTTTCTCCCATCTATTCTTATGTTACTATTTTTCTACGCGTAATATGTATGTAACTCGTTGATCTGAACGCCATTTGTATACACGCTTCTTATTTGCTTTTACTATATCATGTAATTAAGCGTACGAATGTGGAATATGATTTATTTTTAAGCTGTTACGTAACACGAACGATACGCTCGATGTATTCGAATTGAAAAAACACAATGTTCGTGTTACTTAAATGAAAATCTCACTCGATTATTTCTATACAAGATCTTTACACGAGAAAATTACCGAATTACAACGTCTATTTAAAAGAGTTTCTTAAGAAACCCCGATTACCAGTCGAGCATTTGAAAATGTACGTCTACGAATTTTTTATTGGAAATAATCCTAACCACCTAACCTCTAAACCCGGTGCACTGGATACGACGACAACGACGATGACGACAACACGTTTGCAATAGTTGCTGCGTGCATTCATCGATGACACGGCGTGCGCGCGAACGTGTGCGTGCGTGTGTTGCATATAGGTAGGACAGGTCGTACGTAAATGTATGCGCTATTACGGCAGGCGCACACGGTTACTTAGACGAAAAAGAGCGCGACAATTACGTTCGGCGTGTGTATAAGCAATGGCACGTTTGTCGAGAGGTTTGGGGGGAGCCGTGTGAGGTAGCGTTAGAGAAAGAAACGCGTCGTATAGTTAGCCTGGTCGGCCGAGAGAGCAAAGGCGATACGTGTTAGGCGCAAGCAGAAAAAGAAAGAGATAGAGCGAGAGAGGGAGAGCAAGGGTAGGAACGAGAAAGAACGGGAAAGAACAAGATAGCGTGAAAGAGGAAAAGAAACAGGGCGAAGAAGGGAGGAAGAGAGAGAAAGAAGAAAAAGAGACGCGCATACGTTTAGGGTGACGGAACATGTAAAGAGGTAAGGACAGGGTCTGAGAGAGAGAGACGGAAGATAGGCTGGGAGGGTAGGATACGCGAGGTGGCTGGCTGAGGGCGCGAGAAGGCAAGGGAGATACGGAGAAAGAGAGAGAAAAAGACATAATGAGAGGGAGTGAGTCGCGGCTGCGTCATGTTCTCAGCGAACTGGGTCAGTGGGTCTCCCCACCGCTTCACGTCGTACATCTACTGCGACGTACACACAGAGAAGCACTGGCACTGTCGGGGAGTGCCAACGGCGTTACTGTTGACCCAGCCACGGCCTGTATGTGGCCTGTGCGCCTGCCCTGTGCCCGCTTACCGCGACTCTCTGTGTTTGGCTCCCCTGTGCTCTTTGAAAGCAAGAGTTGTTAGCGGGCTCGAGGCATCCATTCCATCTTCCTCGCGTGTGACGACAAAAAAAGAATGGAAGTACATATCGCGTACGCGAAATTATTACGGGATAAACGGTATCACGCGCGAGTCGCTCGAGAAATTTTATTTTATCGTCGTGTCGCAATGTATCTTCGCCGAAATATTTTAACAATCGCGCGCGTTTGATCATTCGTCCGGTCGGCTCTTAAACGCGTCTCAGTTTCTCGCGCGATCGACGTTTTTCGAACGTTTTGCGATATATCGATCGTTACGCGTCGTAACTCTGTTGGAACGCATCGATTCGGGATCGAAACCCGTGCGGGCTCGTGGTACACGTGCGTCGGGCTATTTGCCGGCAGCACCGACGACAAATACGGTCGACAAAACGACGGCGGCAGCAACGGGCGGCAGACCGGCGCGGGAGCGTACAGGGACAATACTTCTCCGGCCGACATAGACCTGGTTCCGTAAGTAGGTCATCCCCGCCATCGGCTCTGCAACCTCCTTCTCCCCTCCCGCGTCAATCCCTTCGACCACGGCAATACCTCCCAACCTCCCCCATCCTCCTGCTTCTCTCTCAGTCGATCCCTCTCCTCCCGAACACCGCGTGTTGCCCTCCCCCCACCAATCGGTCGAGCTCTCGGAGGCACCTCCACTACTCTCCGTCGGGCACCTGGTCGCGCGCTGTGGCATGCGCTGCTGAATCACTTTCACTTATGCCGTGCGCTGTGTTGGTTATACGCCGTACGTCTCTCTCGCTCTCGCGCTCTCACACTCGACCTGTGGCCGTCGGTAAAGGGACACGCGCGCGCTCCTTCTCTTCTCTCCTCTGTACTCACCGAAACAGCCAAGGGAGCCTGACGACGGTGGTGTGTGCGCGCCTCTCGCCATTCTCCTGGTTCTGCCAATTTTATTTTACTCCTGGCGGTGTCACGGTGAAGCGCGTATCTCTGTATACCGGGCGAAACCGCGCCGTGCCGCACCGAGTGCCACCGTGTGCCGCGTTGTCGTGCTGTATTCGTTTCGATCGTCATCGTGTCGTGTGGTGTGTGCAGCCAGTATCGCCGTGTACAGACCCGTGTGTCGTTCTGATCGACTACGACAACGACAACAATAACAATAACAACAACAACAACGACGACAATAATAACAGTAGATATACTCGTTGGAGAGAGGGGAGAGCCAGCCGGGTATGGATCAAAAAGGAAGACATCCTGCAGTCCGTGTTTTTCGCGTTCGCCGCCCGTGATCGTTGTCGTCTTTGCTGCTGTGATATACGTGACGTGTGCCGTGTCTCGCGAGACGGTCTCCCAACTCTACCTACGTCCATGTATCGCCGGTAGGGCAGCAGAGGGGAGGGGGCGGGCCCTTCGGGAAAGCAACGAGGCGAGAAGACAACTAGTCGTACGCAGATAGCCGTGCTGTCAAGTCGCACGATACGGGAACTCGAAACGTTCTTTCCCTTTCTTACTCTCGCTCTCTCTGTCTGTGTGTGTCTACTTGTTCCGGACTTTAGACACCGTTGTATATTTTTTCGACTTTTCGCACGGATACGTTACGGGTATTCAGTTGGATTGCAGTGTGTGCGTGTTCTTCTGATAGCCGGCTTATTTATCCAACGATTGGTCCGCGTCGATTATTTTGTGTCAAAACGCCGCGATCAAAACTTGGTCTCGCGTTCGCGCATGTGCGATTGCTCGGCAACGCTACCGGCGATTCGCGTGCCCGGTGAAACAACGATCCGATTGTTCTGCTCGCACTGTGATCCTAGTCGATACGATCATCCCCCGTCTCGTGGCTTCCACGATCAGTTTGAACCTCGTGTGTGCTTGCTGTTGTTTCGTGTCACGTTGTAAAAGCTGGATTTATCAGTGACCATTCAACCAAAGGATAGAAAAAAGGGACGTTACAGTGGTTTTGTTGTTTCGCGAGTAACACGAATGCAACAGTGACAGCCGAGAATTTTTTCTTTTTCACGCAACACCCGCAGACCCACGTTCCGTCACATTTTTTACGATGGTTCGGACGTAGTACGCACGATCGAAACAGGATTTACTTTCTGCGGTGGTGCGCGATGGTTTTCTTTATGAACGTGTGCCGTAGAAAAACGTGACTGGTGATCGATATTGTACGTGCCAAGGGAATATAGTGTGTTTTCTTTCGGGCTTATGCTTTCCACTTCATCGTTGTCGTCATCGTCGTTGTGCTTGTCGTTGTATCGTCATTTTTACCGACAACATCGTACACAGTCGTTGGTACCGTAGCATACGAGAGTACCACGACCTTGCACGACGTACACCGTTACCGCTTCGAAACTTAAAGGGGGCAGCCTAACCAATAAACCGATAAACCGCCGTTGTTCTGTCGCATACACACCAGCCGCGAAAAGTAAAGAAAAGGAAAAGAAAGGAGAAAAAGAAAAGAAAGAAATACTCGTGATATTCACCACGGTGGCTAGAACTAGGAGAATTCACAGGCAATTCATATATGAGCCGATACGCCACAAGCACGTTCCTCCGTGCAGCACTTGCGCAAGGGTGATATGTTATTGGAGATGGAGCAGCATTCGGGTTTGATATCCCTGAATATGTCGCCGTTTCATCTAAGCCCACAGGGTAGTCCCCAGGGTGCGGCCGGGGCTGGTCAACAGCAGCAACAACCACAACAGCAACAACAACCGCAGTACGGTTCGTCGCCGTATGGGAATTGCGCCCAAAGTCCACCGACGACAATGTGTCATCAGTCACAGTCGCAACAACAGCCGCAGCAACAGCAACAGTTGCCGGTACACAATCAGTCGCACTCGCAGGGTGGTATCTCGGGTTTCGACGCCGCGTTCTTCGATTCCACCGCTCTCGAAGAACGATGTCCCATGTGTGGCGACAAAATGTCCGGTTATCAGTACGGTCTGCTGACGTGCGAGTCCTGTAAAGGTTTTTTCAAACGTAACAACTCACCGTGCAGTAGTAAAAAAGTATACACGTGTTTATTCTCGCCGACTGGAGGTGGGGGAGGTGGGGGCGGAGGTGGTGGTGGTGGAGGCGGTGGTGGAGGCGGCGGAAGTGGCGGAAACGGTAACAACGGTGGTAACAACGGTGGAAGCGGTAGCTGTGGCGGCGGCGGCGGCGGCGGCGGCGGCGGCGCATCATCGGCATTAGAGATCGGATCTTGCGGCAACAAGAAAGTGTACACGTGTCTGTTCTCGCCAACAGGAGCCGGAAGCGGCACTGGCGGCGGCAGTGGAGGCGGCAATGGCGCGGCGAATGGCGGTGCAGGTGGTGGTTGCGGTACGTCGACAGCCCTCGAGAGTAGCGGTGGTAGCAGTTACGGTGGTGGCGGTGCCGCCGGTCCCGGAGGCGGCGGAGGAGCGGGTGGAGGCGGTGGTGCGAGTGCCGCTGGCGGCAGTGGGCCTACCGCAGGGAATGCAGCTGCTGGCGGCGGCGGTAGCGGTAGTGGCGCGGCCGGCAGCGGCGGAAATGGCGGCGGATCCGCTACGGTAAGCGGCAATGTCGCGATACCAACTACCACCTATTCATTACCAACTGGTACCATCTGTCATCCTGGGTTGGGCCAGGTCGGGGTTGGTGTCGTGACCGGCTCGATACCGTGTCCGTCCGAATTCCCCGACACCAAGGACATCATCATTGAAGAGCTCTGTCCGGTCTGCGGCGACAAGGTCTCCGGATACCATTACGGGCTACTCACCTGCGAATCCTGCAAGGGTTTCTTCAAGCGCACCGTCCAAAATAAGAAGGTCTACACGTGCGTCGCCGAGAGGTCCTGTCACATCGACAAAACGCAACGGAAGCGATGTCCCTACTGTCGTTTTCAGAAGTGCCTCGAAGTCGGCATGAAGCTTGAGGGTGAGTTTTTTGTTGAATTGTGACATCATTATACCAAGGCTATCTACCATCTATTACGCTTTTTCATTTCGTTACGCTTTGCAAAAATACATATGCGCGCGTAATTTCTCGATAACCCCTCGCGATGGATCCACGAAACGTGCCTTTGTTCTCTTTCTTCTTTTTCTTTTTTCATTTCGCAAGTATCGCAAAATTCGGAGATTAAACAGGGCGGAATGACGCGCAAGATGAACAACGATACAGAGAATTTCGTACTGTTGCGTAAACGAATTTTATTTGTCCGACAATATGGGTACTCATTTTTTGGATGTGAAAGCGTTGCATGCGGGTATCGTCGCGATTTTTATGCAGAAGGTAAAAGAACGAAAGCGCACGCGTATATGCGACCGAGTAGATTTCGATGTTCAGTTATGCAACGTAATCGTGGGACACGCGTGTTATTGCGTCTGCGCGTATAACAGGTTTTCGGTCAAAAATATCAACGTCCACGCTACTGAAAAACTAAGATCTTAATAAAACAGGTGTCATTTATTTTTTTTCATATCATATCGTTACTAAAAAATTGCCTAATAATTCTGTCGAAACATCGACGGTATAAATATGTATATTTATTTAATACCGCAAGCGCTAATTATCGTCCCCATTGAATTCTGCTGTGATCTAATTACTTTCACCGCTTTGTTACGAGTTACGGGCATTTGGTGTAACTTTCACGATATCACCGGTGCGTTAATATTACCGCATTCTTATCAACTTTTGCGTTATCTCTTATTCAATATCTTTACGTACATCCTGCGGAACGTCAAAAGCGGTTTACGCGCGAACGCGTGTACAGCGATTGGCGCTTCGGTACCGCACGATTCCTTTCGGCAAACTTCGGCAGAATACGTTCGCCTTCGAGCCTTTTCGCATTACGTTCCTACGAACTTAACCTTATTACACAGCGCGTGAAGCGCTCAACCGATACCGTTGTCTTCCTTCGCAAATTTTTTCGACGCTCTAACGCTTCTATTTTGATCAACACTTTCTTCTTTGTTTCAACGTCGATATCATTCACGCGACCACGTTCCACCATTAATTTTAATTACACCGATATCACACGATCCACGTCCATTTCGAACAGTCGATTAGGCAAACCGTTCTTGCATGTACGCAACAAAAAGAATTCGCAACATAGTTGCCGCCGATTTTCTAAATGTATCGCGTTGCTTTTTCGCGATTAGCTTTTGATCCGCTTTCCATCCGCGAATTATGCAAATTTTACGCGAAAGTCGAGGTTATATATTCGCAAAACCACAATCGCCGTGGCTGGCGCCACCAGTCTTAGAAAATCTTTTTCGCACTTTGGCAACAGTTAAATGGGAGGACGATTCGAACGAAGCGTCTAATGCAATTCGAGTAACTGGGTCTAGGCCCTCAAGGCCCAACGATTAAGCGAATCTCGAAACAGGCTCTGTCGCAATTGCCGCCTTTGCACGCCGTTTTCCACGGCGTTCCTACAGCGGCAACGCGGATTGCTTAACGCGGAAAGTTTCCAGTGTGCTTGCGAGCGTTTACGAAAGGAAGCAGTTTCTTACTTGCACGCTATTCAGAAATGTAAAAACGTACTTTTACGTATAAATTTTATATCGATTAGGTAGAACCGATTTCTTCTCGTGGCACGAGCCGATCTTCCAACTATCTTCGAAATATCTAAACGTATATACATATTTGTTTTAATTGCTATCGATAGTTTGCGTTTTAGCGATTGTCCAACCATTAATTGTCGAACGTGCACTTGACAATGCTTCTTGACGTTAATTCGACGATCGTTTCGTAACGCTTGCTATATACGATCGGCAAGAAAGGTTTCGCGGTTGTTGTCACCGCTATTACTGTCATCTCGGTACTTCTTACCACATAGTTTACGCATTTCTGTTTAAACGTTAAAGTATAAACTGTTGTTTTACGTTCCGATATACATCGTTCGTTGTAAAATTTCGACACATTTATGTGGAAAAAATGGAAATACCTGCGCGGAAGGAAGAGCGCGTCGACATCGGATGAAAACACCGGTTAAATGGGCGGTAATCGTGCGATAACACCTGTCATACTTCTGCAACAAACCTGCCGTTTTGCAGTGGTCCGTGAATACGAGAACACGCGTCGTTCAAACGTAATGAACGTTATTCCGGACCTGGTTTAAAGCTGATTGAAAGCATCTTCTCTTCTGTAAGCCGTGAACTCATCTTGCAGAGCATCCACATTTATTTCACGAGACTGTAAAACTCTGGTAACGAGGTCACGCTTATCCCATAAAACTTGCAAACATATTTAAATTTCTAACTTAAATTCTTCGTATTTACCTGGCATTGTAATGAGGCAAATTAGCAGAGAACCCTGCCAAGAAGAAAGCTTTATGTCGGCTGAGTGGCGAGAAGTTCTTTGATATATGACGACTGTCTGTTGTTCCACGCTTTACCCTTTAGCGATAAATGAATCTGTCTTACCTTTTAAAACAAGGCTGAGCTGACTGTAGTTGTCGTACCGTTGTTGAACAGAGACAGGCCACCGACAATGGCCGAAACGTTCGTTGAGTTTTTAATTTCACTTTCGAACTTGCCACCATATGTGTACAGACGCGATCAAATATTGACACTGGAGTCTTAATTTTCGCAGCTGCGAATAATTTGACTGTCCCATTCGAACTTGAAGCGTTATCCAATATTACCCAGACGGCAAACTGTCTCAAGCTTTCGTCTGTTTGAAAAAAAAAAAGAAAAACGTTCGTTAGTAAGATTTTAATCGAGCAAATTCTTCCTGAAATGTAAACATTTTTATTGTCAAATGTGGTTCGTGTATTGTAATTCCGTGTTCGCTAGAAAGATTTACAGCGAAAGTTGCTGAAAATTGACGATACTCCGGAAATGCAGATGTAAGGTTACGTAATTGGATAATCAGTCAAATAATTGAGGTAACATTCGAAGAACATTAATGACATAAAAAAGTCGAAATAACTTATGCAACATTAACTCGACAGTACACATACACTTGGATTTCTCCCTTTTTTTTTTTCATTAAACGCGCACTTAATGACTTCTAAAAATATAGCGACGTTTATTTCTCAAGGCTCGTGTTATTCGTTCCACGAACGATATTTTATCGTAATTAATTTCTTTATTTTCCATCCAATTTTGGATTTCTAATTGCTTCCTTCGTACGGAATAATAATTGTAATCGCCTCTCGATGATATAGAGCCTGGTATATCTGTAATAATCACACCACAAAGTTAGAAATTGTCATCTTTTTTACTCGTACAATAATTTCGTTAAAGGAACTACTCTACCTTTCTAGTATTTTAGAAGAGACACAGAATTTTTCCATCATAATTACAATTAATCATAATTACGTTCTTTAGATGGCTACGTTAAGGGGATGGATAGCGTGTTTTATGGCGCTCTAGTAGTTTTAGGCATCTGGCGTGGCCGATATAAAAAGTTTCCTCAATGTGGCTCTCTTAGAGAACTAACTTCTTACTCGCCTTTCGTTTTCGTCATTAGCGTCATTCTTGACAAAAAATTCGGTTTACCACCGATGTCAGTGAGTTTTCGTTTTGGACAGAGGCAGATTTGTCACGTGGAGGAGCGGCAATATGCGCGCGCACGTTCATCTATGGCCAAAGGCGAACCGGTAGTGTTGCGCAAATGGAATCTAGAAATTTGAGGTAGGACGTTCGGAGCTTGTTTCGCGTCCACACGATACAATCAGGAGAAAGCCTTTCGGTGACCGGACAAATTTCTATTAGACGGTCGAAATATATTTTCACCGGCGACAACGGTGAAATTAGAATCGGAAAGATTCGTGGGTCGCTTTCGACGTCGAAAGTTCCACGTTCCGCGGTTATGACACACACGGGCCTACATCTGTATGTGTTCATTAGTCACGAAAAAAGATTCGCCATTTGTGTGCCACTTAAATATTACTTAACGGTATTACTTAATATAAAAAAGACCGCCGATTTAGCGGTGTCCCTTGGAACCGAAGTTTCATTACCGACGAACTTATTTATCAATTTCCCGCTTAATTTACGTAACGTTAAAATTTCTTAACTAACCGATTGTTCGGAAGAAAGGTTCGGTTTATTGCCGTTAAACGCTCGCTCGGATCGCGCTGTTAATCGTGTATAGGTATACACTCATAATTCTTTCGCATTTTGCAATCGAGATAGGCGATGACTGTTCGCGCGAGCTGAAGCGATGCTTCGTGCTTTTCTGCTTCGATGCCTCGACGAAACTCTATTTTCCTGGTGGATGTAGGCTCCCTCGAGAGATAATACACGATACCATTCTTATCAGCTTTCTTAATCATATTACGTTCGAATTATGTAGAGACTCTCTAAGTACTCTAATTACTATAGTACAGTCTTACAATGGGGTAGCGTAATATATTATTAATTAAAGAACCAGCGAGAATATCCTACTGCAAGCAACGTGCCTGCGACATAGAAAAAAAGAATTACAAACGAGAAATTAACAAAAGCGTTGAAATATTCCGAAGTGAAACAGACGTGGTAAGATGCAGAGAATTTCGTGGCAGTAATTCGTCGAAGGCATAGCATTAAAAGTAATAACGAGAGAATATGCCATTTACGACTGCGAAAACCTGCACATCCTTTGCATCTGTCCGCCACGTGGAGCAGGTTTGTGTTTAATGGCCGAACAAGGGTACTCTGAACGTTCGATTTGGTCCCTGTCGATTCCGGGACATGCCCCGTCCCAGTGTCCTGTCGTAAAAGTGAGAGCGGTCACTGGTCAATCTGCGGCGCAGTCAAAATTATTGAGAAATGGCTCTCTTGGCGTTTAAGGATTCGGCGCCTGTAAATATACGTATTATATAGGGAGTCTGGAAAAACAGGCGGGACAGCGGAAATCGTGGCATGCGCCTCTGTTTAGAAACTCACAAATTTCATAATTATTGTATTATGTTGCAAGAAAGTTGTACATCTGGCCGCCTGCCTGCTAGCTGCCTGCCTGCCTGCCTGCCTGCCTGTCTGCCTTGCCTGTTTGCTTACCTGCCTGGGCTGCCTTGCTCGCTTGCTCGACTCCTACCTTCGTCGTTTGCGCGCGCGCGCATTACAGAGGTGGGGGAGAAAGGTTAGGTTGAGGCGGGGATTGTGTAATCCCTCGTTGAGTGGAGCCTCACCGTCTTCTTTTCGCCGAAGCTTTTATTTCTTTCTCGTCTCGTGACTCCTTCTCTTTCTTTCTCATTCCTTCCAGCGCGCGCCCGAATTCGTATCCTGTATCCATACATATACATACATTAAGCGCCGATACGCAATCGCGTCGCAGTGTACGATCTATGTACGTCATCGTTGCCGCGATACGAGTAATATTTGAATTCCTGAAAAGCTTCGGCTACGACTGTCGGTAACGCGGCCGATTATCGAACCATCAATATTAACCTGTTCCTATAATGATTAAGTGTTCAGGCGCGCAGTTAGTGGAGCACTAAAATCTAATGTCGGAGCCTACCAGTCGATTATCAGGTATTACTGCAATAATCGTCGCACGAAATATCTTCGAAGTTCCGTTGGGACAGGGAGTTAGTATCGTCGCTTGGTAAAACAGAACGCTTCGTATGCATGTATCTAGCACCTGTCTTTCCCTAGCTTGTCTCTCGTAGAAGTCGGAAGATCATGATTAGACTGTGGATTTGTATGCATTTTTGGCAAATCTAAAAGTGCAAAAATGTACAAAATGCGCGTAATATACAAAGGTATATATAAAATACAAAAAGTTTAGCACGCGTTGTAACAGTTTTTTAATAGGTAACACGAACTTCTGCTTAGGTTCTATTCCTTTCTATATCTTTGCAAAAATATGAATTTCCATAAATATGTAGTTTAATTATGATTCTTTGTTCGGCTAGAAATCCAAAAGGGTTTCCTGATCGAAGATTTCGTCGTTTTCTACATTTTTCTCTTTTTGTTTTACGTTGTTTCGCAATGCGCGGATGACTTCACTAACGCAACGGTCGGGCGCGTCGCGTCGGCTGCGTCACGGGGGAACTTCTCTCGCGCGATTGGTCCAACCGTGGGCGACGGTGGTCACGTGGTCGCACATTAATTTCTATGGGGAGGGTCTGACGTCACTGGACCCGTGGACCAGATTCACCAAGTGGGTTTCCCTTTCTTTTCGACATACGCGCTCTCGGGTTCGGCGCTCTTGCGTCTACTACGCTTATCGTCGCGGCGGACCTTGCGAACCGGACGTGGGTTGCATTCTTTCAATGGCCTGCACGGGCCTCATTGCACGTGGATCTCTGTCATGCACGCGGTCCACTCTGTCGCAGATTCATTATAAACAGGAGAAAAGTACGGAGAACCACCGATGGAAATATCGATTTCAATTACGAATGCATGTTTTTATTGAAACGCTATCGTAACGCGGTCCGCATTTACCGTTGTTACTATAATTGCTCGCAATTGTTCCGCGCAGGAGAAAAGGTCAACCCGCTAAGCATATTTGAAGCTTTTTATCATAGATACGTGCTACCTACTGATAAAGCGTATTAGTAAACGGAAAAACATGTATGTAATTATATTTATCTCCATTGACGTGTACAGCGCATATATTTTAGTTTATTTACGACAGGAGATCGACTACTTAATAAAATAAAAATTTCCTGGTACACATTTTCTTAACAAGTTTATTTTGCTTCTTGTTTTAGAATGCTCGTACGCTTCAAGGCGATTTATTATGCACGTTTCACACGTTCTCCACGCTTCACGTTTGGTACCTTCAATTGTAAATAATCCTGTCATATTTTCATAACGAAACCGCTTCTTATGCAAAATGCGTCGATATCTATGTTGATTCTGGAAAAAAAAAGGAAAAGATAAAAGAGAATACTATGTCGCTCTATTGTTAAGTAGAATGCGTTTCCTTCGCGAGACTACATTAAATCCACATTAAACTGAACAAAATGAAACTTTTCCGGTAGATGTACGCTCGACGATCGCGTGCTCTGTTGTCGAATCACGAGGATCGTGACACAGTTTCTCCAGCCATTGACGATCGATGGAAAATCGTCCTGAGGTGTATTTAACGCATTTATATGCCGCTTTGGTAACACCGCGACTCTCGTCTTGCCACATCCCTGCGCAACCCAAGAGTCAGAAATTCTCTCTCATAAATCGAATCGTCTCGGTTTATTCGTGTCACGAGTATGGCGATTCATGTGCCTTTCGTACAATTTTCACAGGGGCTAGATGAAATTCCGGGAAATCTCAAATTCTCAATAGCTTTCTTACTCCGCTAGTCTGATTTATCGGTAATGCTGTTCTTTACTATGTTTCTCGCTACGGATCTCGTAGAATTTCTATCGATGAAAATAGAGAAGCAAGATTCTTAATGATATTATCGTTTTACATCATAAAATGTCCTATATCCTAGCGTCGCTGATCGCTGTAATTTATCGATAATTTCGTTGGCGTAATGGAGTCAAGAGCTGCCACGAAACTCGACGCCACAACGACGCAATTCCGCGCGTCCTGTTCAAACTTCCGGTTGCTACTTCACCGAGGTACACAGTTCCTCCGGTTTGATTCCACGTTTCCGCGGGATCCAACCCGCTGGGTACCCCGGAATTCGACTCGTAAATATCATCAGTGTCGCTGTCTGGCATGTATATTTGACGATCGAGCCCGATCAAATCGAGCCGTATATATCGATACGCTAATGTCCTCTGCCCACGCGAAACTCCGCCACCCACTCGGTGAACACCATCCCGGGCAACAGAAACTGTTGGACTCTCCGTTCTCGTTGTTCACGCTCCGCTTGTTTAACAAAAACACGGGAAACGTGTGTGACACGTGGTCGGAAGTTAGACGATAGATCATTTCCACGGGGTTTCCGGGGTGAAAGAGGTCTGGAGTTTTAACACATTGTTGTTCAGTCACGAGTGTACTTGTGTCTTTACGCGTCGTAAGTGTTTCCGATTGGCTGCAAGTTTTGCATTGGTACTCGTATCTCTAATTGTATTAACTTACAAATGTACTACGTAGATCATTGTACAAGATTTTTAGTTGCTTGACGTTATCGTTTTAATGTGCCATAGATCGAGTTATGATCGTAGGATAGAAATTGCAGTAATTATAATTGCAATTATAACATCGTGGGTGGTAACACATGTTAGTTTTTGAGTAAGATAAATAACAAACGTATGACGTTGTATCTCTTTAATCATACAATTGATTATCCTTAATTAGATCGAGATGCTTAATTACAACTTACAAGCTGAAATTTAATTTCTTTCATTGGTAGGTATTCACCTCCATCAGAAAGATAAGACGTTCTCGTTTCATCGTAGCACTTGGGAATTAAATTCCTTTGCGAGCACTAAAAGATATCGAACGCGATGGAGAAAGATAACAGTTAAATAATTGTGCGTTAAATAATCATATGCTTTAATATGAGAATTAATCAAAATTAGAATCCTACGACATGTATAATTAATTCAATGAAATTCAATCTCTACGCTTTTGATTTCTACGTGAATGATGTGATTAAACGAACGTCGATATCGTGGAACGCAATCCAAAAGATGAATGAAGTTTTTAAGATGAATTTATCGATCGGATAGTCTTCCCGTTGAACGCCAGTTTCGTTGCAGCAGAAGTATTTACATCACATACATAAGGCAGGACGATTTCCAAGCACACGATGCACCTGGCGTCAAATTAAAGGTAGAAAGATGTACGTCTGACAGCGTGTAACACCTACGACGCTCGGTGAAACCACGGGAGAAGAAAGACCACGGCAGAATGATCGTAAATGTAGGATGGCAATAAGGAGAGAGAAAAGAAACCTTGCTGAACCGAGAGTCAAGTTTAGCCGTGATCTACGCCGATCTTTGGACCCTTCCAGTCTCCTCGAGTACTTCGTTACAATGAATATACAAGACAGGGTGAAAGAGGGCGAGAAAATGAAATGCACGAAAGATCGTAATCCAATCTATCTTTTCTTTTCAGAAGAATGAAACTCTTGCATATAAGAGATACGAAATAACGAACGATATAAATGGAAGAATATAAAGAAGGAAAGAAACTGAAACGAGATGGAATATGGAATAAGAGGGGGAAACGCGTGTACGAAAGATCGTAAACGAAGGATCGAAAAAGGAGGCACGCAGCGAGGTAGCTTTTTACACGTGTTAAATAAGTCAGCGAGATAGCCGATGGCGGCGTTGCGTAGCATTAAGCGAGCAATCGAGAACAAGTGGCCGAAAGCAACAACCTGAAAGTCAAGTTTAGCAACTTTCGTTATTGGCTTGCTCTCTCGGCTATTGTCTGAATTCTCGGCGAGTCGGTCACGTATGTTGCAGAAAGAGAGAAAAGAGAGTGTCGCGGATAGGAGCAGAAAGGACGAGGAGGCGTGCTCGCGCGAGCACGTTCGCGTAATCCTTGGATGATGGATGACGCTCGCTTTGCATAGTACGTATTCGTCAGACCACTGACGGCAGAAAAGTTCGGGAAACGAATGCTCGCAGCCGAGTGTCAAGTTTACGGCGGCGAATCCATCGTTGCTCTGCCGTGAATTCTGCCTCTCAGTCCTCCATGCTGGAATTATCTTTCCGGCCAATAGTTATCGAGAATAATTGCTCCTGACGGGAAGGCAATTAACGGATGTCCTTCTTCGTTCCAGGCGTATAGCTCCGTACTAAAAGTTTCTAAATTGCGCGAAACGAAAACATTCAAATATATATATATATATATACACATGTATATATTTATTATATTTTAATATTCATATTTCATGCATATATTTTATTATAAATATATATAAATATATATATATATACATGTATGAGAATTTTACAAATTTTATTTTATAAAAGGTTAGACTGTGACACGGTTGCAATCGTGGTCGCAGATGTTCGGACGCCGCGACAGTGCGTGGCCGCGTTATGCGGAGTTTTCAGGGAGACGAGGAGCGTCGGGAAAGAACAGGAACGGGAGTATATTCGAAAAAGGCAGGGAATCGACGAAGGAAAGGCGAGAAAAGGTGGAGGTTTCGTGCGAGAGGAGAAAAGAGAAAGAAACGCAAGCAGTCAGGAGTAGTGAAAAAGGAGAATGAGGAGGAGAAGGAGGAGGCAAAGGGAATCGGTGAGAACGAGAGACGAAAGAAAGAAGAGAAAAAGAGAGGAGGCGTAAGCGGTCGCGCACACACAGGGTGGCGGAGGCGGCAATGTGGATCGACGGGAGGCGAGAGGTGTTCAGAGAGGGGTAAGAGAGTAGTAGGGTCGAGGGAAGGGAATAAGTAGGGTTAGGAGGTGGCGGGGTGTCGGACGGTATTCGACACGGTTCCTGTGTATGTGTATGTCTATGTGTATGAATATATGTGTGCGAGGTGGGGGCAGAGGGGTGGCCCTCCTCCCTCGGCAGGCCGGCTCAGAGGCAGAAGTGGACGGGCAAGCGATTCAACCTCCTTTCACTTTCAACGAGCGCGCACCGCGCTTGCTCGCTTACTCGCTCGCTCGTTCGCTTGTTCGTGTTCGCTGGTGTTTTCATGCGACGACGGATAGCAAACACCTCGTACGAAAATAGGCAACGCCGCCGATTTAGCCGCGTGTCCGCCCTATAAATCGTTAAAGCTGCACGAAATCCTCCCTCGATAGCACCGTGACCCTGAGGATCGCGGATGATCGTCATCGGGCACACGACCTCTTCTCGGGGATACGTTGCCACACCGCCATCAACTTCTCCGTCGCGATGCACATGGATGAACCGGCCACCTTTTATGGCGCGAGACTGTTCTTTTTTTTTCCACATTATTATTAGTCTTGTGACTTCTTTCATTTTATTCCATTATCCTTTTGGCTTTCTGTCTCGACATTTTCCTTTTTAATTCGCCTTTCGAAAGTTTAAATTTAGAAACGGGGAAATTGAACTTTGAATTGACTTTAGGACGAAGATCCGTTTCTTTTCTTTCTTTTCCTTTCTTCTTCTTCTTCTTCTTCTTCTTTTTACTTTTTTTTCTTTTTTGTTACGTAGACGCGAATTCATATCATGTTTACTGGCTCAAGAAACACTGGTACTTTAATGCGCCGGACTCACGAAGGCACATTTTAATCTCTGGCTGCCAAGAGGGATCCATATCGAGTTCCTCTGCTGGGCCACTTCCGGCCCCGAGACCACACATCTGGGAATCTGTTGTTTACAATGTGAATCTTAACTCGGAGATGCAGTAATACTTAGATTCGAGCGCAAACATCCAACTGGGTCGCGCCAAAGAGTCCGCTTTGTACTAAAGTCTTTCGATATTTCGCTTCTCGCTGCGTGTCAGAGAATTTTTATTATCTCGAAATCCTCGCCTATAAATATCTAATAAGTATTTACATTGGCACTATAGTAAAAGAAGAATGTCAACAGGTTGCCCCTTGCAGTTAATGACAGACAATAAATAATCGACGCTGGCAAGTCCTAATGTTCGCTCTCGATAATGACGGGTTTAACGTGCCAAATAACACCTGCAGCTTTCGTAGGTGGAGATCCATGTCGTACACGTAGCTACTCGTTTACAAGCAGCAAGTAGACGTGTCGCTAGTCGTAGAACAAGGATAGCCGCAAGTGGTTTACGCTTTGTCCCGTTTAGCTAAGATTAAATCTCGTTTCCTTCTGGAACGTGGCGCTTCTTTAAACTCGAACACTGGCGACGACTATGCTTAATTACCAAAATAAATTTCAAATTCAATTGTCGTTTCTCAGCCATCGAATATCGTTAAAAATCGTATAGAATTATTTGAAAACTGGAAAAATTAACAAGATCGTTTCGTTCAATTAAAAAGCTCAAGTTCGACTCGTCTTTCAGATAGATTTGTCGCTGAAAGCGAAGCTTGATCGTCAAATGTCGTCTCAACGATCATTTTCTCAGACATGATTAAAAATAACATAAAATTGCTAAGAACATGCATAGACTAACAAAATCATTTCGTTCGATCACCCAGAAAAGCCCGAGTAACCGTTCGATTCGTGTTTCAGATGTACTTGCGACCAAAGCCGAAGATCTGATCCTGTTGTTTCAATATTTTGTACGTTTGCTTCTGTTGTAGCCGTGCGGGCGGACCGAATGAGAGGTGGTAGGAATAAATTTGGACCTATGTACAAGAGAGACCGAGCGCGGAAGCTACAAATGATGAGACAACGGCAGCTGGCACTGCAAACGATACGCGGCAGCCTCGGTGACCCATCGAACTATTCCTCCGCCGTAACGCCTTTCCTGCATATTAAACAGGAAATACAAATACCTCAGGTCTCGAGTCTAACGTCTTCTCCAGATTCGAGTCCATCCCCCGCAGCCGTGGCCGCTGGTCTGGTCACGACACAAGCTGGCAGCGGAGCTGGTCAGCATCAACTGATCGCACCGTCCTCCCAGCCAAACATTTCTGGCGGTAATCACCTGCACAACCTCAACCCTGGCCTGGATAGCAAGCTATGGGCTGCCAATTCCACCACCCCTAGCCCGAAGGCCTTCAACTTCGGCGAACAGTCCACTCACGGGGCCGCTGGTTCCGCACCCTCTACCGCCACGTTGAAAACTAGTCCGATGATAAGAGACTTCGTTCAAACGGTCGATGATCGCGAGTGGCAGGCATCCCTTTTTGGACTGTTACAAAATCAAACGTACAATCAGTGTGAAGTGGACTTGTTCGAATTAATGTGCAAAGTGCTCGATCAGAATCTGTTCTCGCAGGTGGACTGGGCAAGGAATTCGGTATTCTTCAAGGATCTCAAGGTTGGTGCCAATGTTGTTGACTTTAATCCCTCTCAACTAGGCAAATTGGCTCGTTTAGGATCCAAGAGAAATTGCGATCTCTCGTATCTCTCCTTCCTTTGATTTTTTATTTTTACTGAACAAAGTTTCAGATATTTGATTTAACGATGGTGTATAACGTATAAAATGTAGTAAAGATATTCCGATAGGTATCCTAGAATTTTTTTTAGATACTTTGCAAGTTTAGAATAGCGAAAAATTAAGCTTGGATATGAATGACCTAGTTTACCTATGGAGGGTTAAATATACTTATTTAACGTGTATATATAACGCTGTGTAAGTTGACTTGAATTTATCGAAACGTCATCGGCTTGTAGGAAGAGTATATAAATGTAGAACTCATTTATCTTTATTTTTTCTATGGAAATTTTCTTTAATATGCGATTAACTCGTTAAAGTAACCGATTGAATTCGCTTATGTGAAAACACGTACCTCCACTTATTTCAATAAGAAATATGATGAGGAGAATTAGTAAACTTCTATTAGCTGTATGAACTTCAATTATATGAACTGTTTGTCCTGCAACATAATGTAGAACAATGCGTTAGAGCGAATCTTCTATTGATCTGTATACATAAATTCACTTTCGACTTCTATTTACAAATTATTGAAATATCGTATATCTTTTCGTGGAAATTAGATCAATTTGTAATGATATCATAAACAAGCGTATATTAAGCGTCTATTATAGGAGATATAAAAATTTCACGGTTTTAACCGTCGTCGAGAATCTTTTTCAAGAGAAGTTAGTTCTTACCGATAAATAACTCCTCGCTGGCCTGTTGGTGGTATGAGCGGGGATGTGAGGTAACCAACAGCATTGCACAATCACTGAATGATTTCAAGCATCGCCTCATATCTAGGTCATAACAAGATACGTTTCTGGGTTATGGCGGTTGCCCTAAAGCAGGCCCATGTTAATTATAAACCGTTTACTTAACCGATTATATACTTTTTGTTGTGTTTGTCTTTGGAAATCTGTAAAATGTTCTGTCATCGTTTCATCGATATCTCAAGTCTCAAGCCATGCTTTTGTATTTTACGAACAATATGGAGCACGAATATAAAGATTTTGTCGCTTATTAAATAATATTTCTGAAAAATTAACATATAATTTTCCTTTTATAAATAATTATAGCTTTTGTCATACTGTTTTTCAATTTTATATTTCAAAATTCAAATTTTCGAGTTTTAATTATTTCTTTTAATTATCTTTATTCAAAATTTCAATGTCTCGATTAAATTCATTTGATATATATGTTACAAGTCGTCTTATTAAAAAATTTAGCACAATTTTTACATTTCAATCTGACAAAATTTTATATATGTTTTTACAATTTATCACGTTCTTTTGGGCAGGTTGATGACCAAATGAAGTTGCTACAGCACTCCTGGTCGGATATGTTGGTGCTCGACCATCTTCATCAAAGGTTACACAATAATCTACCTGATGAGACTACGCTTCATAATGGCCAAAAGTTTGATCTCCTTTGCCTCGGCCTACTTGGAGTTCCTTCTTTGGCAGACCTTTTCAATGATTTGTCGTCCAAACTTCAGGAACTCAAATTTGATCTTTCAGACTATATATGCATGAAATTCTTGATGCTGCTCAATCATGGTACGCCTTCTTTTTTCTCTAGATTTCTCTTATATTTACATGTCTCGCTATGAGATTATGTTATTATTAGACAAAAATCATTGATGCATCAATTTTATTTAAATATGCAGAAGTTCGTGGGTTAGTTAACAAGAAACATGTACAAGATGGACACGAACAAGTCCAACAAGCTCTTTTGGATTACACGTTGACATGTTATCCTTCTATACCGGTATGTTTATCTCATATATACATAGGTTTTCTTTTTTCTAATTCCTGATAGCTTCCTGAATAATTCGATATACATGAGATTTTATATAAACAGGATAAATTTAACAAGCTGCTAGCAGTATTACCTGGAATCCATGTGGTAGCGAGCAGGGGAGAAGATCACCTTTATCAGAAGCATTGTAGCGGTGGAGCACCAACTCAAACTCTTCTTATGGAAATGCTTCATGCTAAAAGAAAATGAAACGATAGATTCGTTTGGCACTTTTGCCATGAATTAGTCTATTGCTATATCTAAAAAATCAAGATAGAGCCCCTTATTGTCAGAGTGGACCTCAAGTACCTATTAAGAGCTAATGCTGCTTAGGTATTGGACCAAGTTCAGGGGCCTGGTTCAAAAGATACCTATGCAAACAAATCAAGTATAGACGTAC
Source organism: Bombus soroeensis (assembly GCA_014737365.1). NCBI lineage: Eukaryota > Metazoa > Arthropoda > Insecta > Hymenoptera > Apidae > Bombus > Bombus soroeensis. The sequence goes on along the minus strand of JACXIL010000025.1, from coordinate 2,628,472 downwards.
ATACTTTACATATATACATAATATATGTATTATAAAGTGTATCTAAATATATAAACATAATGACATATATTTTCTATATTTGATGTTGAAGTTTTAGAGATGTATCCATGGAGAATTATTACCCCTGTTGATGGGTACAAGCGCAGGGAAACAGTAAGCAAGATGCCTTGAAAACAGTACAAAGGGTGGTTAACAAAATATTGGTCAAAGGGCAGGCAACTTTTGTCTAAATAAGTAAAGCTATTTTTCTAATACTAGAAGCGATTATTTTTAAGCATATACCACTGAAGCCTTGCTCTCATTTTAACAAAAAGATAATCCTAATAGTAACGAACGAAAGAAATTGTCGACTCTCCAGTCAATCGTGCTTCTGCAAGGGATTCAATGGGCATACTTGAACGACAGTAAAATTTCATGTGATATACTTATATATACATATATACATATATGTCGCACGGCCACCTGGGCATCCTTAGAACTTCCTATGAAAAATCTGCATTTTGTCACACTTGCACACAGCAGGGCTACTATATTGTAAATACTAGTTAACACATTCCAATTACGTTGTAAAGTATGAATCATGTTAAATATGTAATTATAATATTTTGTGTATAGTTTAATGAAATAAATATATTTCTGTTGCTTACTGAGAAAAAATCATTAGCTACTTAATGTCTTCACTAATTTTAGAGTTTTATTCATGTATTTCTCTTTTATTATTTTTCAAATAGGTGGCGGAAAAAGAATAACCACAAATTGCGATATTTTATTATTGTATATTGTATCATAATAAAGATTCTGTTTTAAGAAATAAAAGAATCATTGGAGCAAGGTTTATGTGGTCCTACATTATCTAGCGATTAATATTAAGTATATAAGATCAATATTGTCTTATCGCAGTTGTTAAATAGATAAATATTTACTGAATGTTAAGATAGCGATCGAACGTAGTAATTTTTCACTAATAGATTATTATTGTTTAGTCAATAGTCAGAAACTTTTCAGTGCTGTGAAGGTTGTCTTTTCGACGCCTGTGGTATCTAAGCCATCGGTAATTACACGTGCTAGATTCGAGGCTCAAGTGTGGCAACAGGAACAGAAATCTTTGCTCGTACTGGTAGGCTGGTAGTACCACCCTTTGCAACTCCTACTGTTTATATCCTCTATCAAAGAAGTACCTGGGAAAAATGCTATTTTACTACTTTCACTTTTCCACCGACTTCGATATAAGATATTAAATATAGATTTAAACGATTTATTGATGTATGTAAAAAGAAAACTCGATGCCACATTAGATTAAGAATCGAGTGTTGAATCAAATCAGGAGGAGTAGCTGCGAGTATTACTACCATGAAAGAATATATATACATAAGAATATATATTTTCAGAAGCTTGCATGTACTTATCGTGTGAGTAAAGATTTGTGTCCATGGAAAAATTTTTGAAATCTTCGATATAAATGCAAAATATATATTGACATGTTCCCAAATTTTCAAATCGCCTGGTTCTTTTAATTGATCGATCGAAAAAAAACTAGCTTGCATTATTATTGGCTCTTTATATAATACTTTCAAAACGGATTGCCTTTATTTAACTCGCATATAAATGTCTACCTCTTCGTAACTGTATTAAGTCATACATTTTTACATTTTTAGTAAACCACATACCTCAGAATAGACACCCAGATAGCAAATTAAATGGAATGTATGAATGTTACCTACGTAGATTTAAAGTCTACGACTTCTGTAATATGCGTATCGACAGAATATAAAAGTTCCATTCAAGTATTGTACCCGCTATATTTCCATGTTAACTATTTTAGTTATTATTATATTTATTCCAAATTAGATTATACTTCTTTACGATATGTGTACGATATATTCCAGTTGAAATTTAATAATTATTAACGAAGTCTCTAAAGTCATGTTTAATCTTGTGTTGCTGTTTGGGTAAAATCAAATAATATTTATTGTACATTCATTTATCTTCAAGAGTTCTTGTAGAACGTGTCGGTCTGATAATTTTGGAACAACTTACAAAAATCGCAAACACAACTGTCTCTAAAAAATGAAAATTGTCTCTTCTAAATATTGTCCCCAAATCGATGATCTTTGTATGTGTCCATCCTATTTAATCGTCCGCTCGATTCTGTTATGAAGTGTTTATTAATAATTGTAATTAGGAAATATAATAGTGGTGTTATAAGCATTGTGTTAAATATGTACAGTTACCAATTATAATTGGCAAACAATCTAATTTAATATCGATGTGATTTTTTGATCCAATAAATAATTGGAATTAACATTAAATGATGAACTATTATGCGTTGTTGACACTGCCATTAGGAGTTGGCAATTGTAAATTATGTAGAAAAAAAATGATTGATTGTAAATATATCTTTATTATTAACTGATAACTGTTCCTTTTAGGATTGACAGCGCTATTTTTATATATTATACTAATTGAACTCCTATTATATGATAATATTTCCCTTATTGCACTCCTGTCTTTGCTATTATTGTAAAAATACATGCAATGACCACGAGATGTAAGATAGTTTTCAACAGGAGGGTAAAGGATGGTACTATGTAAATTATTAAGCAGACAATTTTCAAAAATTTACAAATAGTATTCCAAAACATTCAATTGTTTCTTTATACATACAAGTTATTATAATTTAAATGCGTTTATGTACAACACAAAGTTTATTATAATTTGTAACAATGGTGTCATTCGTATACCTAATAACATGTATATTAAAACATTTGTTTGCTTTGTACAAATATGGTAACAAGATAAGAAAATGCACAGTGGTTAATAAAGACATCAGCTAACTACTGCACATAGCTTCATATTCTTAATTTGCAATGTTTACATAATACACCACATTTATTTCATTAAACATACTGCTTAATCTTTGTTATATACAAAGTAATGTTTATAATTTACTTTTTTACATTTGCAAAGATACAGTATATTAGTTTATAACACTTTATTACAATTGCATAATTTATAAATTTGTTTTCTTGGAGGCAATGCCTTCCTATTTGATTAAACAATTAATTATAAACTATACTTATTTTGCTGATAATATGATATTCTTACATATATTTGATCATGCATGATTATTACAAGGTATAAAATAAATAAAAATATTCACATCTCTTTCTCACTAATGACACAACTGAAAATAACAAAAATTAAATCATTGTCAACTAATTTTATACATGTTAAAAACATATGTTTATGATGGATCAGACTTTAAATATTCATTGTACGCTTCCTCATTCATTAGACTTTTTAGATCATCAGATTTACTTAATTCTATTTTGAATAACCATCCTTTTTCGTAACAAGAGGTATTTATTAAACTGGGTTTTTTTTCAACTTCTTCATTTTTTGCTATTACTTTCCCACTGACAGGACTATATAAATCAGAAGCAGCTTTTACTGATTCTAAAGCTCCACATTCAACTGTAAAGAAATTCATTTTTATCAAGTAGAAAACATAATAGAGTTCAATTTTTATTTTAAGAGAGACATCTAAAATACGAACGTTCTAACCTTCTTTCTCTATTTCAGAACCAACATCTGGAAGCTGAGCATAAACAACATCACCCAATGCTTCTTGTGCATAATTGGATATTCCAACTATGCCTATGTTATTCTCAATTGTTATCCACTCATGTTTTTCCGTATAAAATCTTTCTAAAAATTTGATTTGTAACTTTTAAATATAAAAACTATATCCATTAATCTTGTTTAATAAAAAGACAGTATATTAAATACATCATATTTACTATAAACTAAAAAAATATTTATTTTATTTTAATCAACTACATTTCATAAACTAATTTTCTTAAACAATTAAGCTTTTAAATATTATAAACAACAAAAATATATACATGAATGGCATTTTTTTTTAAATGCGTTAAGATATATCTGCAATATTCTAATATTATATATTATGCAATATTCTTTTTTAATTGATAATTAATTTTATTGATAATTAATAACAAATAAATATGCTGTTAGCATTAAGATCTTGTTTCTAAGAATATTATTATAAATATACAATTTCTTTATTATGTGTTTTATTATACATTTTAAACTTACCAGCATTTAAGTAACGAGTAGTAACGATGGAACGTGAAACATATAATGACACTTTCGGAGCAGAAAAGTTAAATAAATTTTCTCTCGAAGTACGTAAAAATGTTCTCGCAGTATATTTTGTCATTTGTGCAACTACTTTTGCCATGTTGAGTTATATTTTTTAGTTTTAAAACTTTAGTTTTAAAAATCAGTGTTAACCTATGAAACACGTATCGTCCAGTGTGTAGCCCGTTTCGATCTCCACTAATTTTGTTTCCCCAATGTCGGCAGAGTTTAATATGAATCAAACGCAGGATCTGAACGAATTAATATATTTCTATGTAGCATGTATTCTTAGATTATCGATGATTCTTATCATATGTATATATTTCGTCATCTTTATTCAAACTAATGCCAATCAAATATACAAATAAATATTGTGCACTTACATATGTATAGTATATACTCAATAAATACGTATATATGTATATAAATATTTTAAATTATAATAAATAATCACATTATTGATAACAAAAACAAAGTCTTTTAATTTGAAAGTAAAAATCTTTTTATAGCTTTAGACAAAACGTAATATTATTGAAATTCTGTGTGTGATCACGTGAGGTTAAAAGGTCACTAGAAACACGCTCGGCAGATAACTTGTAATTTATGTTATCAAACTTGTGCAATATCAGTGACCTTCGTATTGAATATGAATAATTCACAAACAAAAACGTTAAACACTAATCTAAAACATTTATTAAATTATCTCTATTTTATATCTTTTATGACAATATTATATTAATATATAATTTGACGTTAGATAGATGTTTTTTAAAATGTAAATGTACATATCCAATTCTTTAATAAGCATAAACATTCGATACATCTACACTAATTTCGAAATATTTTATATATATATATATATATATATATCAGGAACTTATTCTATAAAATTAAAAGAATATTTTCGGTTTATTAGAACCAATAATCTATTCAAGAGGTTGTTATATAATGAATCACTTTTATTTAAAAAAATGTGTAATAGAAT